>SJYX01021040.1:94766-124922 GCA_006410675.1 Oreotragus oreotragus | reverse complement strand
CTGTACAATGTCACGAACCTCATTCCATAGTTCATCAGGCACTCTATCTACCAGATCTAGGCCCTTAAATCTATTTCTCACTTCCACTGTATAATCATAAGGGATTTGATTTAGGTCATACCTGAATGGTCTAGTGGTTTTCCATACTCTCTTCAGTTTAAGTCTGAATGTGGCAATAAGGAGTTCATGATCCGAGCCACAGTCAGCTCCCAGTCTTGTTTTTGCTGACTGTATAGAGCTTCTCCATCTTTGGCTGCAAAGAATATAATCAATCTGATTTCAGTGTTGACTATCTGGTGATGTCCATGTGTAGTGTCTTCTCTTGTTTTGTTGGTGAGGGTGTTTTCTACGACCAGTGTGTTCTCTTGGCAAAACTTTGTTAGCCTTTGACCTGCTTCATTCTATACATCAAGGCCAAATTTTCCTGTTAGTCCAGGTGTTTCTTGAGTTCCTACTTTTGCATTCCAGTCCCCTATAATGAGAAGGACATCGTTTTGGGGTATTAGTTCTAAAAGGTCTTGTAAGTCTTCATTCAACTTCAGCCTCAGCATTATTGGTCAGGGCATAGACTTGGATTACTGTGATATTGAATGGTTTGCCTTGGAAATGAACAGAAATTATTCTTATTTTTGAGATTGCATCCACATACTGCATTTCAGACTCTTTTGTTGACTGTGATGGCTTCTCCATTTCTTCTAAGGCAAATCCAAGAGATATAAACTGAATCTGTGCTTTATTTTCAAATGTGTCAATATCAAGATAGTCAAAGACTGAACGTCTTCAAGTAGATCTTTGTTGAAATAAAAGAAACTGGTGTCAATGTCATGATAGTCAAAGAAAGACCAAGTACCTCTTTGGTTCCATTCCAAAGAGGAAGGGTTCCAGAGTGAAAGAAGTGAAAGACAAAGGACAACCAAAGGTGATATCTTTGAGCAGATCTTTTTTGGAATAAAAGACATTGTTGGAGCAGTTGTGTAGAAGGTGAATGGGGTCTGCAGATAAGATGGTCATAATGATTCAATATTCATTTCCTCATTTGGATGACTATATTATGATTCATAAGAGAATGTCTTTGTCAGAGTTACATCCTGAAATACTCGGGGGTGGAGTGGTCTCATGTAAGCAACATCATTTTTAGTGATTCCAGGAAAAAACTTTATACCACTCTTGAAAAAATTTTTGTTTGAAATTAAATTTAAAAATATAATGAAAAGAAGAACTACATAATTTTTAAAGATGCCTTCCTGTTTCTTTGAACAATAAAGAAAGATGTGTCAAAAGACACTCTAGGATTACCCAACATATTGCAGCCCTTTGAATTCCCCTACTTGCAACTGTCTATCAGTAGCTGTTAGAGAATCAAAGTGCCTTTCCTTAAGATAATAATTGTGGACTGGGACCTTTCTCCTTTTCTTCCTGTTGACACCTTTCATCCACAGTGGGATAACAGCTCATTAAAATATCCCTTTACACACTACTCTGAGGTTAAAAAGCTATTTTATTACATTGTGCCAATGCTTTTGGTTTTCATCTCTTAGGTCTCTTTCAGTTTAGCCTCTCCTTCCCACCTTGTTTTTAATGCCATTTCTTTGGCATAAATCCAAGTCAGTTCTCCAGTAGACTGTTCCTCATTTTGCATTTGATACCCACGTGTTATCACTTAACATTTTCCTTGCTGGTGAAGGCAGGAGTGAAACAATACCCATTAGTTATGGACAAAGTTTACTTAGCAGCTCCAGCCTGGTTTAATAATTCAGTGACCACATCTACTCTGGTTTTATCTCAGGATAGCTACCTACTGCAATATAATTTGAGGGAAAAAATAGGAATATCTATTCAGAATTCTTTAAATCCCTTAAAACCACTTAAAATTAATGGCTTAGTGGAAAGACAGTGATAACAGCATGATTTTTCAGTCTTGTTACTAGAGCAACTAGAAAGCAAAAGCAAAACAAACAGTTAAAACACAAAAACATGTGAACAACATTTACAATTAAATTGGATGACAAAGAAGCTTTACAAATGCCAGAATACTAACTGGTCAAAAATATCAATCTCTGAGTGGGTAAAGAGAGAAAGACTCTATATGACAGATGTAAAAAGAGGAAAATCCCCAAATAGACCATGAATATTCACTGTAAATCACAGTGAGTCAATTTGAGAACAGCACTGAAGCTGGGAGGGGTTTATCTGGTCCAATATCAAGTGAGGGCAAGGAGCCTGTGATAAGTAGGATCAGGAAAGGATGGAGCGGTCTAGCCCCTTGTTAAATCATGAGCCAGCCAGGATTCCTTTCCAACAGATCGTTATGCAGAAGGGAAATGACAATCAAAATTGAGCACGATGGTACAGGAGAGGCAAAAGAATGAGAAGAAGCAGATAAATGTGGGGAGGGAATCAGAACCAGGAGGTCTCAGAAAGCAAACCAATGACATTTTGGGGTAAGCACAAGAAAATAGCAGAAAATCTGACTTATACCAAACATTTTGACAGTTTCACTTTATGCCCAAACAAAATGGGGAGTATTTTTAAGAAACATAAGCTGAGGATTTTATATCTAGCACAACTGACTTTTAAGTAGAAAACACAACCAAAATTATTAACATTTAAGAACACAGAGAACATTTTTTCCCATGAGCTTATTCTGAGGAATTGCTACAGAATAAGCTTTTCAAAGTCAAAATGATTAAAGAGACATCATCATAAAATCTGGGATTGATTATTAAATAAACAGTTACTAGGAGAACTGGCTGTAAATGAGGCTTAAAAGGGAGCGCATACAGTAGGTAATGGGCACATGTTCAGACAGAGTAGATATGGTACAACCATGATACATAGGGAGAAAATAGGCAAGATGTTCACTTGTCCTCAGGTATTGTATTGTTTGTGACTGCATTAGTATTATTCTGAGGCAGTTATATGTGTAATGAATGAAAAGGAAATAAATAATTGTGGGCTATGTTATTTATATTAGCTCCTATGCCACTGAGAACCAGGATTCTCCTTTGAAAGAAAAAAAGATATATAATACAGAAGAGGATAAATAAAAACACTGTAACCCTGAATTTGAATTGCAAGGGTCAGCATGATCTCATGAGGTTATCTACTTTAAATACATGGTATATTTCATAGTTTTTTTTCAACAAAGAAGCCTAAAAATGAGGTAGCATTAAAACTTACTAGTACTCGAGTTGTGATGCTGAAATGCCTGTTTTGACCAAAAGAAACCAGGGAATTTTGGAGAAATGAGTAAGTCCAGGTCTGAGACAAGAAATGTAGAAGATGAGTCTGGAACATTTTATCACAACAAAGAAGTTATGCCATGTGAAAATCAGGGGTAGAATTTGGGTTGAATAACTTCAGTCCTCTAAGCATCTTCCATGCACCATATTCAGCCACTCTAGTGCAACAATGAACTTCCTCCATAGACTTGCCTAGATTACATGCAAATCTTTGTTTAGAGGCTCTTTCAGTCTCTGACCTCTCTGGTTCATAGTTATGGCTAATTTTATGGCAAGGACACCTGTTCTTTGGGATCTAAACTCTAATCCACTGCAAGCTCCCTGCATACTGGCAGCAGTGATGTCCAGTTCCTATCTACTTGGGATAGATCCAAACAGGTGTCTTAGAGGCAAAAGTCCCCTTATCACATTACAAAATGCTTGTCATGTGGTAATGTCCATTAATGAAATCCTTCTTGAATTGGTGCATGCTAGATGCCAAGATCTCTTTAAATAGGGGGTTTGAAAGCTCATGTTTGTGTCTTGTTTGCTTCATGCATTAATCAGTCAATTAATTAATTTGATAAACTTTACTTAACACCTATCATAAATCAGGCACTGTGCTAAGCTTTAAAGAGAGAACAAAAAGCAAAAACATGTTTGAGTCCTACTCTGATTAGTCGACAATTCTTTCATCCTGACCATCAGAGGGAAACTCATAGGATGAGAAGGGTTTATCCATGATAGGTAGTGCAGGACAAACTCTATTATAAGTCTCCTGGGAATATAGTTGCAAAATTGGAACCACAGATCAGTAATCATCTCCTCGAGAGAGGCAGGAAAATGATTTTTTCCTAAAGAATTGTGACCCGCATCCTCCACCCCGGACCTCTCTCCCACACATACTCAAAAGTATGGAGTAGACAACACGGAAGGGAACAAGTTGTATGTCGCACACATTTTTTAAATCCTTTCACTGTGTTTAAAGATACACTAGACAAAATTAATATATTTAGCACAGTGTGTGTGTGTCAAATTCCTGTAAACTTGTTATAGTTTGATAGGCTTTTAAACAACTGCCATGTTAATTCCACATTGATGCCCTTTTTCCAGCTGTGTCCCTGGTATGTGGTCACTTGGTCGTCTGTTCTTCCAGTCACAAAGTCTTCCCAAGGTAAGCTTTAATACCTTTAATTGTCTATTCAAATCTGATATTTCATGTATCTTAATTTTGTCTCTTAATTTAAAGATAAGGACGGACACAAAGGATGAATGTGTCCATGGGGTTGGGCAGATAATAAAATGACAAAAAATATGTTTCTTAGGAAATGCTCAACGCATTAAGGAATATCTTTTGGAAATAATCTTATTTTGGGTCTTTCTATAAAACAAATAATGTGTTAGTCACCCAGTCATGTCTGACTCTTTGCCACACCATGGGTGGTAGTCCACCAGGCTCTTCCATCCATGGAATTCTCCAGGGAAGAATACTAGAGTGGATTGCCATTTCCTCCTCCAGGGATCTTCCTGACCCAGGAATTGAACACTCAGCTATTGTGTCCTCTGCATTGGTAGGTGGTTTCTTTACCAGCTGAGCCACCAGGGAAGCCCATTAAAAGAATAAGGAAATTACAGATATATTTTCATTAGCTGATATTTAATTTCATGCCATGTTTGCTTAAAATTAAGAGCATGAATTTCTTCACACAAATTGTAAGCATAGAACTTATCTTCCAGCGTATCACCCCTCTTAGATTTTATTAAGCCATGATGTAGACTTTTCACTCACATAAAGGCCTCCTTTCTTCTTTCCTTTGTTTTCTTTCAAGATAAAACAAACACCTTGTTTGTTTTCTCTCTTTTTTGGCAGACAGCATTAATAGTTTTTTGAAAAATTTAATCTGAGGTCTGTATCTTTTCTTATATTTATCCTGCTCCATATCTTTTCACAAAGAAAGATTTATCTATGTTCTTTAGAAATTGGTGACCGAATGTCTAATTTTTTGTTGTCTCAAGAGACTACAGAGCATTTTACCATTTTTTCAAGTCACTATCTATTATAGTGCTTTGTATAATAATAATAATAAAAGGATCTTCTTTGTTGAATAAGAGGTAAAATATATCAATAAGAGCTTGTAATCTTTTAAAACTAGTTAAAACAAGGTTATCCTGTTCTGTAGCTGCACTGAATTTAAGACACCATGACAGTGGGTAGAAAATAAATGAGAACTGAAGTATAGTAGGTATCTAGTGTTTGATCAACACTCCTAACACTTCTGCAAATGCTTTTGGATATAGTTTTTTTTAAGAGATACAATTATATTTCCTCCTCCTCCACCCCCAGTGTAAGTTTAAGGCTTTGGCTTTACAGAAAACATTATTACTGCACTTCAGCTCTCTCCTTTTCCTAACTTTTCCACTTCCCCTCCCCACTTCTTCCCTTTTTTCTCTCTTCTTTAATTCCCCCTTTCTTTCTAACTAAAGCTTACAGAGACATTGAAATTTCTCCTTCAAAAATATGGTATGACATCCCTTACACTGTAATCTAAAAAGAAATGATACAAATGAACTTACTTACGAAAGAGGAAGAGACTCATAGACTCAGAGAACAAACTCATTGCCAGGGAAACGGAAGGAGGGAAGGGCTAGTTAGGGAATTTAGGATGGACATGTACACACTGCTGTCTTTAAAATGCATAAACAACAAAGACCTCCTGTATAGCACATGGAACTCTGCTCAGTGCTATATGGCAGCCTAGATGGGAGAGGGGTTTGAGGGAAAATGGATACATGTTTACATATGGCTGAGTTCCTTCCCTAAAACTATCACAACATTGTTCATCGGTTGTACCCCAATACAAAATAAAAAGCTTTAAAAATTAAAAAAAAATTCTCATTTCTTTATCCTCTTCATTTTTCTTCCCAAAGATAACTTAACTAGTCTAAATTTGGTGTATGTCCTTATACACATTTTTGTACTTTTCTCACTCATATCTGTTTTTGAATAATCAGTTCAGTCTCTCAGTCATGTCCAACTCTTTGTGATCTCATGGTCGCACGGCAGGCTTCCCTGTCCATCACCAACTCCTGGAGCTTACTCAAACTTATGCCCATCGAGTCAATGATGCCATCCAACCAACTCATCCTCTGTCAGCTTCCCTGTCCATCACCAACTCCTGGAGCTTACTCAAACTCATGTCCATTGAATCAGTGATGCCATCCAACCAACTCATTCTCTGTCATTCCCCTTCTCCCACCTTCAATTTTTCCCAGCAACAGGGTCTTTTCAAACAAGTCAGTTCTTTGCTTCTGGTGGCCAAAGTACTGGAGTTTCAGCTTCAGCATCAGTCCTTCCAAAGAATATTCAAGACTGATTTCCTTTAGAATGGACTGGTTGGATCTCCTTGCAGTCCAAGGGACTCTCAAGAGTCTTCTTCAACACCACAGTTCAAAAGCATCAGTTCTTCAACCCTTAGCTTTCTTTATAGTCCAACTCTCACATCCATACGTGACTACTGGAAAAACCATAGCTTTGATTAGATGGACCTTTGTTGGTAAAATAATGTCTCTGCTTTTTAATATGGTTTTGAATAACAGGAAAGTATTACTTTTGCATCTTTAAAGTTTGCCTAATTGGTGTGACATTTTCTGGGTCTGTATGCAGCTTGCTCTTTCATCCAACTTTGTGATTGGTTGTGTTTTCAGAGTGGGCTCTTCAATCATGACCCAAGTTCTTTTCTGAAGTTTCAGGAGAGAGCACAGTACCCAAGCTGAAGGCACAGTGCAATTCTGCTTTCCTTCCCTCAGTTGATGAGTCCAAGACTGGAGTGACCAATTGGAATCAGATGTTTTAATTTGACTCAGTGCCCCTACAGCGGCAAAGCAGGGAGATGTGGCTTGGGATTTGCTAGCAGCCATGTTTGTAACAAAGTGAAAGGGGCATGTGAACTGCATGAAGAGGGCAGCAATCAGAATGAAGCAGAGAGCAAAGATGGAGAGAGGACTGACAGAACTCAAGTCCTTGGTACCAATCATCTCCGAGGCTGCCTACTTCTACAGTTTATATGGGCAGTACATGTTTATTTTTTTATCCTACCTGATTTGCATTGTTAAGTTTCTGAAATTGGCAATCAAGTTTTTTGACTAATAACCAATATATATTCTTTCTTTTATGAGAGAAAGAGAGAGACCAGTAATTGTTGAAGGCCTACTATGTGTTGTGTGGTACATTGTATAATGAACTATATGCATTATTTCAACTAATCCTTTATAGCAGTGCTATGCAGTAAATATTATTATTTAAAATTAATTGATGTATAACTGAGAAGCTGAAATATAGAGAATTTGCTCAATTCAAATAGCTAATACATGCCAGAGCCGGATTCACATCCAGGTTTTTATGACTTTGGAATCTATGCTCTTTTGCTGTTCTCTATTATATCATGCTAACCAGAAAGTAAATCAAAATTAATTGCCAAGTCTCTAAGTAAAGTCATATGATTTAGTGGAAACGTCATTTGGTCAGGAAACTGAGTTCTAGCTCTCTCTTTTCCTGGCTGCGTGATGCTGGAGAAGCATGACTCTTCTTTGACTATCTTCTTTCACCTATAGCAGTTTATCTTACGCATAGATGTATTTTATAGCCACCATTTGATTAATAGAAATGTTATTTTCCAAGTATGGCATGGATTTCCAGAGAGCTCCCCATAATTCCTAGCTCTTCATCCAGGGTCAAGTATTTTAGGACAGTGGGGAAGGGGTGACATTTTTGTCTATAGTTAAAAACAAAAATAAGTTAAATGACCTATTTAAGGATTCAGGACATGGAACAACAGACTGGTTTCAAATAGGAAAAGGAATACATCAAAGCTGTATATTGTCACCCTATTTATTTAACTTATACGCAGAGTCCATCATGAGAAACGCTGGGCTGGAGGAAGCACAAGCTGGAACCAAGATTGCCAGGAAAAAGATCAATAACCTCAGATATGCAGACGACACCACCCTTATGGCAGAAAGTGAAGAACTAAAGAGCCTCTTGATGAAAGTGAAAGGAGAGAATGAAAAAGTTGGCTTAAAGCTCAACATTCAGAAAACTAAGATCATGCCATCTGGTCCCATCACTTCATGGTAAATAGATGGGGAAACAGCGGCTGACTTTATTTTTCTGGGCTGTCAAGTTACTGCAGATGGTGATTGCAGCCATGAAATTAAAAGATGATTACTCCTTGGAAAGAAAGTTATGACCAACTTAGACAGCATATTAAAAAGCAGAGACATTACTTTGCCAACAAAGGTCCATCTAGTCAAGGCTATGGTTTTTCCAGTGGTCATGTATGGATGTGAGAGTTGGACTATAAAGAAACCTGAGCACCGAAGAATTGATGCTTTTAAACTGTGGTATTGGAGAAGACTCTTGAGAGTCCCTTGGACTGCAAAGAGATCCAACCAGCCCATTCTAAAGGAGATCAGTCCTGGGTGTTTATCGGAAAGACTGATGTTGAAGCTGAAATTCCAATAGTTTGCCCACCTGATGCGAAAAGCTGACTCATTGGAAAAAACCCTGATACTGGGAAAGATCGAGGGCAGGAGGAAAATGGGATGACAGAGGATGAGATGGTTGGATGGCATCACCTACTCAATGGACATGGGTTTGGGTGGACTCCGGGAGTTGGTGATGGACAGGGAGGCCTGGGCATGCTGTGGTTCATGGGGTCACAAAGAGTTGGACATGACTGAGCGATTGAACTGAACTGAATTGAAAGCTTTTGGGGTCAATAGGGTATGATGTATGCTAATATTTAGCATACATCAAAAGTAATTTGAAATTGCTCCATTATAAAATTGTATGGTATTATTTTGTTCATATTTAATAGATTAAATAGACTTTCTAATACATCATGTTAAAAAGCAGAGACATTACTTTGCCAACAAAGATCTGTTTAGTCAAGGCTATGGTTTTTCCAGTGGTCATGTATGGATGTGAGAGTTGGACTGTGAAGAAGGCTGAGTGCTGAAGAATTAATGCTTTTGAACTGTGGTGTTGGAGAAGACTCTTGAGAGTCCCTTGGACTGCAAAGAGATCCAACCAGCCCATTCTAAAGGAGATCAGTTCTGGGTGTTCTTTGGAAGGAATGATACTAAAGCTGAAACTCCAGTACTTTGGCCATCTCATGTGAAAAGTTGACTCATTGGAAAAGACTCTGATGCTGGAAGGGATTTGGGGCAGGAAGAGAAGAGGATGATAGAGGATGAGATGGCTGGATGGCATCACCAACTCAATGGACGTGAGTTTGAGTGAACTCCGGGAGTTGGTGATGGACAGGGAGGCCTGGCGTGCTGCAATTCATGGGGTCACAAAGAGTTGGACATGACTGAGTGACTGAACTGAACTGAACTGAATACATTATAACCTCCTTTGGTGGATTCTGAGGCAAAATTTAACTTCCAGGCAAAACTTGGTCCTATCCAACAACATAAGAAATAAATCTTAAAGTGTTTTTAAATCTTCAAAAAAAGTCACACTAACAGAAAAGAAAAACGTCTTTTTCTAAGTACTGCTGTTTATCTGAGTACTTTGTAGGTGTAGTCAGGTTTTTCACACATCCCACATTCACCTAGAATTGAGTGAATATTAATATTTCTTCTTTTTTTTCTACTATAAATACTGTGTTATGAGATTTAGGATTGGTTGAGCTTTTATAGTTTCTTTTTAAATCCATTTGAATATTTTGATCCTGTCAGATTTTCTCCTACTGAAATGATGATGTTGACACATACAAGGCTGTATGAAGAACAAAGGCAGAAAGGTAGTTAAATTCAGTCAAACCACTGGCTGGTTACTTATTGTCAAATAAGTGATTAAACTTTCAAATCTAATTTACCTCTTTTCTCAGATTCATGACAGAAAGCAATTACTAAGTTCTTAAATGCCTTTTCTTTCCACAGTTCAGTCCAATTTAGTTCAGTAGCTCAGTCATGTCTGACTCTCTGTGACCCCACAGACCGCAGCATACCAGTCTTCCCCTATATATCACCAACTCCTGAAGCTTTCTCAAACTCATGTCCATTAAGTAGGTGATGCCATCCAATCATCTCATACTCTGTTGTCCCCTTCTCCTCCTGCCTTCAATCTTTTCCAGCATCAGGGTTTTTTCCAATGTATCAGTCCTTTGCATCAGGTGGCCAAAGTACTGGAGCTTCAGCTTCAGCATCAGTCTTTTCAATGAATATTCAGGACTGATTACCTTGAGGACTGACTGTTTTGATCCCTTTCAGTTCAAGGGACTCTCAAGAGTCTTCTCCAACATCACAGTTCAAAAGCATCAATTCTTCCGGGCTCAGCTTTCTTTATGATCCAACTCTAACATGCATACATGACTACTGGAAAAACCATAACTTTGACTAGATGAACATTTGTCAGCAAAGTAATGTTTGTATTTTAATGTGCTGACTAGGTTGGTCATAGCTTTTCTTCCAAGGAGCAAGTCTTCTAATTTCATGGCTGTAGTCACTATCTGCAGTGATTTTGGAGTCCAGGAAAAGAAAATCTGTCACTGTTTCCTTTGTTTCCCCATCTATTTGTCATGAATTGATGGGACTGGATGCCATGATCTTAAGTTTTTGAATGTTGAGTTTTTCACTCTGCTCTTTCACTTTCATCAAGAGGTTCTTTAGTTTCTCTTTACTTTTTGTCATAAGGGTGGTGTTATCTGCATATCTTTCCACTGGAAAACAATGCTTTAGGTCAGAACTGTTACTGCCTATCCTTTATGTGTAGAAAAATCAACCGAATCTCACACACTAGGACACACCTCTGTTGTCCTTTTAAGACACACAGAAAAATAAACCCATGACATTTTAAATTAAAAGACATTTTCTTTCATATCTATATGAATTTTCAAAGTTTTTTACTGGAGAATCTTAGGCTACCCCAAATTCTTACTGTTGGCTAGAGGTGCTTATCAATGCAATAGATAAAACACTTCAGCCCCATGAGTTCCTACTGAAATCAAAGGTAATCATCACTTAGGTCCTTTATAACTTTCTTTTTAATAATGAACTGAACGTGCTTTCACTGATCAAACTCTCTTGAATGTTTTTACAAAAACTTGTACATTCCCCAAGGGTCATGTAGCCTAAGGAATAAATGTTTCCCAAATTGCCTTTCAGAAACTTGGAGTCAGCTGTGTCTAGTTTAAAACTAACATAGCATTGTAAAGCAACTATACTCCATTAAAAAATAAGAAAAAATTAAAAAATAAAATGTACATAAACTTTAACTTATATAAAAGGATTTCTGTTCAATGATATACGACACAATTCCTTACTATGTCCTGGGAACTTGCTAGGACACCGATCTATGAAAACCTCATTCCGACTAGTATATATGAGATATATGGTTGTTACTGGCCACCTTAATTAGAGGAAGAGTTGAATAAAATCACAAAGTTATCAAAATATATCTCAGCACATATATATTATATATATATAATAATATAATTTTTAAGAATAAAACAACTAAAGNCCGATCTATGAAAACCTCATTCCGACTAGTATATATGAGATATATGGTTGTTACTGGCCACCTTAATTAGAGGAAGAGTTGAATAAAATCACAAAGTTATCAAAATATATCTCAGCACATATATATTATATATATATAATAATATAATTTTTAAGAATAAAACAACTAAAGGTAAAACCATCAATAAGAATGAATTCCTAAACTGAAGGTTTAGTATAAAAAAGTAACAGAATGATTTATTTATATAAAAGTTTGTAAATAGAATACCATTTATGTAAGTTTTAAGGCACATAGAACAACATTAAAAGACTGATATACATATTTGGTAAAAAAGAGAGTGCAGTTTGAATGGAGATATATATATATATATACACATACATACACTAACTTCACTATAGTAGTTTCTTCTGCAGAATAAAGTAATAAAGGGCTGGCTTAAGAGGATCTCTATAATTTCATTTTAAAGTGTGAATGAGAAAGAAAGAGAGGTAGATCTGTAACACATTAAATTAAAATCTTAAAATTTATGAATTCTAAACAGGAGATATATGGGTATTTCATATATTATACCCCCACTTCTCTGTATACTTGAAATATTTACCAGTTAAAAATAGAAAGTAAAATAAACTAGCTGCATGATCTCATTGAAAAAAGAAGAGAGAACAGAAAAGAAAATTAAGGTAGAAAACCAGAGTGGTGATGTAATGAAGCAAGATCCACAACTCCAGAATCTGGAGATGTATGGATGGTGCTGGTAATTGAGAAGTATGTTGAGCCTTAGATTCTTTCTTTATACCTTCGCTTAAGTACTTTGACGGTACTTAAGAGAGGAAGTAAACTCAAGACCTTCAGAAACACCGTTACAAAGATGATAAATGTTGGGAAATATGATATAAAGAATTCTAGAAAATTTTGGCAACATAAAATCTATGCTAATGACCAAGGACTGGGATCAAAATAAGTTTTTAAACTTAAATATTTTATATATATATATATATATTTATATATATATCAAAAATATCAATAAGAGAAAAATAAAGCAATGTAGCAAGCAATATAAAATTTCCAAAACCAGATGTTTACATATATCAGATCTTGGTATGTGACAGAACTATCTTTGCTTATCAGTAAGAAAATTAGACTCCATTCAATAGATGATAATGAATAAACAAATTGACTATGAGAGAAATAAATAAATGGACTTAGCTTCTCTACCTGAAACCATATACAAAATCCTTTCTAGATTGATTAAAAATGCAAATGTTAATGGTAACACTTTAAAACTTGTGGAAGGAAAGGGCGGAAGATACAAAAACAAGACAAAAGTATACAATATAAAGACATATTGATATATTTTATGACATTAAAATTAATATATCTGGCTCTTGCCTCTGGTCAAGACANCAAAATCCTTTCTAGATTGATTAAAAATGCAAATGTTAATGGTAACACTTTAAAACTTGTGGAAGGAAAGGGCGGAAGATACAAAAACAAGACAAAAGTATACAATATAAAGACATATTGATATATTTTATGACATTAAAATTAATATATCTGGCTCTTGCCTCTGGTCAAGACAGAATAATAAGAATCTGGATTTCCCATCCTACTTGAAACAGCAACAACAGAACAGATGAAATACATAAAATGGTAGCAATCAAGACTCTAAGCATATGAAATAAAGGACAGTGACCCCTGAGAGATAGGGGAAGTAGATGAGGTGAGCCTTGTAATTATCTCAGCTTACTGCCTTGAGACTTTCCAGGCTACAGTGCAATAAAAGGGTTCTAAACAGAGCTCAAAGTTCTCCTTGTGTTGAGCAGATGGAACTGGGTCTGATGAAGCCAGGAAGCTAGAGTTCACAGGGCAGAATGCCAAATAAAAAGAGGGCTGCAGGGGAAGAGAGTTTTGGAGGGGTGCAGATGGTTTCCCCGCAAGCATTCACCAGAGCACTGATTGGCATATGCAAGTGAGGAAACTTTTGAAGCCAGGGGTGGACAACATCTGAAAGTATTATGAGGGGAAAGTAATTAGAGCTTATAAGGAGGGATAGTGTCTGTTCCCAGCAAGCAGAATGAAAATCCTCACAATTCCGAAAGATAGAAGACTGCTAAGAAGGATCTTGTCTCAGTACTAGAGGAAAATTAACCCTAGACTAACGGCTGGGTAAGTCCCACCGAACGGCTTACAAGTTTACTGAAGAAGATGAAATTGTTTCCCAATAAATTAACTTTATCAGGACAGAGCCAATGTGTATACTTGTTTAGAATACAAAACTATTCAATACCCAACAAGGTAAAATTTACAATAAAAAATTGCAGAACAAGCAGAGAAAACCAGTTAATCAAAACTAAGAGATGACAGAGATGATAGAAATAATACACACACACACAAATATTAAAATGGTTGTTACCACTGTATTTCTGAATAGTAGATAGAATAAGTAGATGATCAATAAGGATATGGACTATCAAGCAACTTGACTAAAATTACATTTCTAGAATACTCCACATAGCAACAACATAACACATTCTTTTCAAGTGTGAATAGAGCATTTATCAAGATAGACCATATTCTAGCCAGAAAGCAAGGATTAATAAACGTAAAGGACTTGGTTCTTGTAAAGTATGCTCTCTGATCAGATGGAATTAAATTATAAATCATAAACAAAAAAAACACTGGAAAATTCTAAAACTTTTGGAAACTAAATAACATATATCTAGATAACACACTTCTGGTCATTTCTAAAGAGTCGAAGAAGAAATCAATATCATATACACAATGGAGTATTACTCAGGCATTAAAAAGAATACATTTGAATCAGTTCTAATAAGATGGATGAAACTGGAACCGATTATACAGAGTGAAGTAAGCCAGGAAAAAAAAAACCACCAATACAGTATACTAACATATATATATGGAATTTAGAAAGATGGTAATGAGGACCCTGTATGCAAGACAGCAAAAGAGACACAGATGTGTAGAGCAGACTTTTGAACTCAGAGGGAGAGGGAGAGGGAAAGGGAGAGGGAGAGGGAGAGGGAGAGGGTGGGATGATTTGGGAGAATAGCATTGAAATATGTATACTATCATGTAAGAAACAAATCGCCAGTCTATGTTCAATGCAGGATGCTTGGGGCTGGTGCATGGGGATGATCCGGAGAGATGATGTGGGGTGGGAGGTGGGAGGGGGATTCATGTACACCCATGGCGGATTCATGTCAATGTATGCCAAAACCAATACAGTACTGTAAAGTAAAATAAAGTAAAAAATAAAAATTAAAAAAAAGAAATCAATATCAAAATTAGAAAGTATTTCTACCTGAATAAAATGAAATCATGACATATCAAAATGTGCACTAAACTAAACTTGTTAGTGGTGTCTTATAGTACAAATGACTGTACTATTGGAGAAAAAAAAGACATCAAATCAATGACTTTAGCATTAACTTTAAGAAACTAGGAAAAGAAGAGCAAATTAAACCCAAACTAAGAATAAGAAATGAGATAATGAAGATCAGAGCAGAAAGCAATGAAACAAAAATCAGAAAAACTATAGAGAAAGTAATGAAACTAAAAATTGATTCTTAAATCAGGACATGTATAAACTTCTAGCTAGACTTATTAGAAAAAAAAGAAAAAGAAACACTAAGTACCAATATCAGAAATAAGAGAAATAATGTCAATATAGATTTGGCAGATAAGATAACAAGAGTGTATTATGAACCATCTATGCCAATACATTCAACAACTTAGATGAAATGAACAAATTTCTTGACAAATACAAACAACCAAAGCTTACTCAAGGAAAAGTGTATAACCTGAATATATTTCATAACTCAAAAAATAAATTTATTTATTGAATATTCAATAAAAGACATTGAATTTCTTATGAAAACCATCCCCTCTAAGTTCCCACATATAAATACACTCTGAGCACCGAAGATTTGATGCTTTTGAACTGTGGTGTTGGAGAAGACTCTTGAGAGTCCCTTGGACTGCAAGGAGATCCAACCAGTCCATTCTGAAGGAGATCAGCCCTGGGATTTCTTTGGAANGCTGAGAGGACTTGGATGTACATAGTTCATTTTGGAAAAAAAAATGAAGGCAGTGAAAGGGGGAGAGTGAAACAGGGGAGGAGCAAATCTGAATCTTAGATTGTGCTAGGCTGGTTACCATTTATCCACTGGCTCCTATCGACTGGTGATCTAGGATTTCCTAAAGGTATGTTAATTCTCCATATCACCACATGGTTGATGTCCCAGGGTGGGGGTCTTCTAAGTGTCTCAAGCAGCAAGTGCTGTCTCTTATACACATCTAGATGTGTATAAGAGACAGGAGGAGAAGGGGACGACAGAGGATGAGATTGCTGGATGGCCTCACTGACTCTATGGACATGAGTCTGAGTGAACTCTGGGAGTTGGTGATGGACAGGGAGGCCTGGCGTGCTGCGGTTCATGGGGTTGCAAAGAGTCGGACATGACTGAGCAACTGAACTGAACTGAACTGAGGTCCAGATACCATCACTGATAAAGTTTATCAAACATATAAGAAATAATATGTTCAGTTCAGTTCAGTCACTCAGTCGTATCCAACTCTTTGCGACCCCATGAATCGCAGCACGCCAAGCCTCTCTGTCCATCACCATCTCCCGGAGTTCACCCAAACTCATGTGCATCGAGTCAGTGATGCCATCCAGCCATCTCATCCCCTGTCGTCCCCTTCTCCTCCTGCCCCCAATCCCTTCCAGCATCCTAGTCTTTTCCAATGAGTCAACTCTTCCCATGAGGTGGCCAGAGTATTGGAGTTTCAGCCTCAACACCAGTCCTTCCTATGAACACCCAGGGCCGATCTCCTTCAGAATGGACTGGTTGGATCTCCTTGCAGTCCAAGGGACTCTCAAGAGTCTTCTCCAACACCACAGTTCAAAAGCATCAATTCTTCAGTGCTCAGCTTTCTTCACAGTCCAACTCTCACATCCATACATGACCACTGGAAAACCATAGCCTTGACTAGATGGACCTTTGTTGGCAAAGGAATGTCTCTGCTTTTGAATATGCTCTCTAGGTTGGTCATAACTTTCCTTCCAAGGAGTAATCATCTTTTAATTTCATGGTTGCAATCACCATCTGCAGTGATTTTGGAGCCCAGAAAAATAAAGTCTGACACTGTTTCCACCATTTCTCCATCTATTTCCCACGAAGTGATGGGATCAGATGCCATGATCTTCATTTTCTGAATGTTGAGCTTTAAGCCAACTTTTTCACTCTCCTCTTTCATTTTCATCAAGATGCCTTTTAGTTCCTCTTCACTTTCTGCCATAATATGAATGCTATACAAATTCAGGAATTTGCAAAAGGGGAAATATTTCCTAGCATTTACTTGCATTACCATATCAAGGTATTGCCTTGATATAAAAAAAAAAAAAGACATTACAAAGAAGGAAACAACTGACCAATATTCCCCCCAAAAAACAGTAGAAGTTCTAAGCAGTAGTTTGAAATTTAGTTCAATGCTATATAAGAAATTGCATCATGACCAACTGGGATTTACAGTCCAGAAATGTAAATAAGACTGGTTTAATATTCATACAGTAATCACTATAATTCATCATATTAAATAACTGAAAGAACGAAAAAACAAGATTTTCTCAATAGATATAGATAACACAATTTACAAGAACTAATACCGATTCCGGATTAAAAACATTCAGCATTCTAGAACAGAAGAGAACGTGCTAACAGGCATCTAGGTAAAATCTACAGGTAATATACTTAATTATGAAGAACTGCATGATTTTCTTCTAAGAAAAGCAACAAGACAAGTTCACTGCTCTTATTATTTCTATTCAACATTATATCGAAAATTCTTATCACTGCAATCAGGCCAGAAAAAATAATAGAAGCCATCCAGATATAAAAGAAGTAAAATTATCTTTAATCAAATGTTATTTAGAACATTTGGTGCAAATTATAAAAAGCTATTAAAACTAATGCAGGAGTTTAGCAATATTGCATAGTCAATATGGAAATAATCCCATGATATACGATCAATATGCAAAAATAAATAAATAAATGCCTTAATAATGGCCAAACAAGTTGAAATTTAAAAAATTATGATGACATCAAGTATATGAAAACTAAAAGATAAACTTGACACAAGTCATACAAGACATATACTGAAAAGTATAGAACCTTGAAAATGCTGAGAGAAATTGAAGAACACTTAAATATGTGAAGAGTTATATTATGTTCATGTGTAAGAAGTCTCTCTATAGCATTAAAACATCAGCTCTTCCCAAAGTGATATGTATATTACAATCAATATCCTAGGGTAATTGTTTTTTGTATAAATTGAAAAATGGATTCTAAACTTCACATGGAAATGCATAGGATTTACAATAGCAAAAGCAACTGAAAACAAAGATCAAAGTTGGAGAACTAAAGACTATCTGATCTCAAAAATTATCATAGTTCCACAGCAATTTAGAGGATGTGGCAATGTAATAAAAATAGATTATCAAGCTGCCAGATACTAAGGTGATCAGTTAGGACAAGAAGCCAAGTAACAATCAAATTTTTATTCACTTACTATGACAGTGGAAGCAAGAGGGACAAGAGATAAGAGCTGACTCCCCAGTTATCTATTCTTTCCCACAGAAGACACTGGCCAAGGGCCAGATGATACGCAGCACAAATGAGAGGAATCATCCCACTGCTAAGGGGCTCTACACAAGAGGCTCCTGCCTTTGCTTGCACCTAGAGTGCAGGGTTGGGAGGCAGGAAGGACTAGGAGTGGAAAAGTAATGAGTGAGAGTGAGGAAAAGTCCCCCAGCCAAGCCCACCAATCTTCGTATCCACTCTCATTAGTGGGTCTCAGTGGATGTGCTTAGGAAGAACCTCAGCAAAAGACTTGATGAGAAGGACTCTAACTGGAAGTGCCAGGGTTGGAAATGCAGATGTGCATGTGGATGGCCCAGGGCAACTGTGTCTTTAACTGCAATCCTCCATAGACTACAGTCTAGTGTGCAGAGGGAAACTTCCCTCATAAGACCTCTCGAGCAAAGTCTGTAATTGCCTACAGTAGAGCCCCAAGGATCACACATAGAATTCTGGCCTGCAGCTGAACTCATAGATCAATGGACTAGAACAGATATTCCAGAAAAAGACCCATAATCAGACAGATAACTATTTTTCGACAAAAGTGCAGAGGTACTTAGTACATACTTAGTACACAGTACACTTACTTAGTATATAGTAAGTGCAGTGGCAAAAGGATAGTTTTTATGAGAGAGATTATTGAAATAACCAAATATCCAACTGCAAAAATGAACTAAAAAAGTAAACTGTATACAGAAATTAACTCTAAATGAATCACAGACCCAAATGTAAAGTCTAAGTGATATTTGTATATAAATCAATACATATCTATGTACGCTTAGTCGCTCAGTCGTGTCCAGCTCTTCACGATCCCATGGACTGACTGTAACCTGCCAGGTTCCTCAGTTCGTGGGAATTCTCCAGGCAAGAATACTGGAGTGGGTTGCCTTGCCTCTTCCAGGGGTTCTTCCTAACCCAGAGACTGAACCAAGTTCTCCCACATTGTAGGCGGATTCTTTACTGTCTGAGCCAACAAGGAAGCCCATATATCTATATATTGTGTATATATTAATAAAGATCAAACACATTTAGTAAAACTTAACCTGATAAGATTTATGGGAGAAAACATAGGAGGAAATATTTGTTGTATTGGGTGAAAGCAAATATTTTTTAGTTATCACAATACAATCTATAAAAGAAAAAAATATCAGAATTAAAAACTCTGTCCCTTGAACGACACAAATAAGAGCAGAAAGACAAGAAACAGATTGCAAGAAAATAATTTCAAATCACATGTCTGTTACAAACTCATGTATAAACCTATACGCTTTTAAAGATAAAAACAGCATCAAAAAATCTACAAATAATAAATATAGGGAAAGGTGTAGGGAAAACAGAACACTCTTATACTGCTGGTAGGAGTATAAATTGGTGCAGCCACTCAGGAGAAGAGTATGGCGTTTCCTTAAAAACCTAAAAATAGTTACCATATGACCCAGCAATCCCACTCCTGGGCACAGACTAGAAGAAACTATACTTTGGAAAGACACGTGCACCCCAGTGCTCACTGCAGCACTATTTCAACAGTCAGACAAGGAAACAACATAAGTATCCATCTACAGATTAAAGGACAAAGAAGATGTGCATACATATATGAAAATTACCCAGCCATGAAAATGAATGAAATCATGCCATTTGTAGCAACATGGACAGATCTAGAGATTATCATACTAAATGAAGTAAGTCAGACAAAGACAAATACATGGTATCACTTATGCATGGAATCTAAAAAAATAAATGAAGTTATTTACAAATGAGAAATACTCACAGATGCAGAAAACAAACTTATGGTTACCAAAAGGGAAATGGGAGGAGGAATAAATTAGGAGCCTGGTATTAACTTGGACACACTACATATAAAATAGATAACCAATAAAAACCAACTGTATGGCAAAGGGAACTATACTGAATACCTTGCAATAACCTATAATGGAAAATAATCTTAAGAAGAATATATGAATCATCTTTTATATGTCTGAAAATAATACATTATAAATCAACTATACTTCAATAATTTTTTAAAAGTAAAAACTGCACAAAAATAGGCAAAATATTGAACAAATAATTCACCAAAGAAGATATGCAGATAGCAAATAAGCACAGGAAAGGATACTCAATCTTATTAGACATAAGCAAAAGGCAGGTGAAAATGAAAATGTAGTAAAGCTACAGACTACATCACCATTACTCAAATTAAAAAATATTGACCATATTAAGTGTTCAAAAACACACAGAAAAACTGGAACTTATGTACACAACTGGTGGAAATGTAAAATAAAACCTCTTTGGAAAAGAGTTAAGCTGTTTTTTTTTAAGTTAAATAATTAAAGTGGATATCTATAATATAATCCAGCCATTCGACTACTTATTCATCTGAGGCATGTAAACATATTTTCATCCTAACACTTGTTATGAAACTTCACGTCAGCTTTTTGTTTCGTCATATCCGAAATTGTAAACAACGAAAATGTTCATCAAGAGATGAACAGAAATAAAGGCAACTTTCAGTATATCCATACAATGAAACACTATTCAGAAAAAAAGTTACTGATATATGCATGCAACCAAATGGGATCTCAAAATAATTAAGCAAAGTGAAAGAAGTCGGACAAAAGGAGTACATACTATATGACTGCTAAAATGCAGTTATCTACATCGTCTTAGACCAGATCACTGGTTGTCTAGAAAGGGAACTAAAGGTTGTAGCAGGCAGGACCTGAGGAATGTGTTACAAAGGCGCATGAAGAAACTTTTGAGACAAATAGGGATTGTCATTATATCAGTTATGGTGTAATGAGTGTATGGTGTAGTGGGGAATGCATGCCTGTGTGCTAAGTCATTTCAGTTGTGTCCAACTCTGCAACCCCATGCAGCCCACCAGGCTCCTCTGTCTGTGGGATTCTTCAGGCAAGAATACTGGAGTGGGCTGCCATGCCATCCTCCAGGGGATCTTCCAGACTCAAGGATGGAACCCTTGTCTCTCATATTTCCTGCACTGGCAGGCAGGTTCTTTACCACCAGTGCTGCCTGGAAAACCCAATGCGTATATAGCCTATGTCAAAGCTTAACAAACTATACATTTAAGGGATGCATAGTTTACTGTATATCAATTAAATTGCCATAATAATTTAAAATAATTTAAATAATTTAAATTATTAATATATATATAATGTATATATATATATATATTTCAGATAATCATAAGAGAAGGGTCCTGAGCTTCACATGCTTTGAATGGCAAAGAAACCAAGCTAATAACAGATTACTTCGGGAGTTCCCTGGAGATGATGACTCCATATGTAAATCTGATCTTTATTCCCTTACAGGGTCTTGCTCTAAAATACCACTCTCTTCTGCCGATCACCTCATGATGTCTCAAAACAAAAAATGTTAGGCAATTATTGTTCACATTTTACCACTTAATCCTAAACTTGGTCAAAGAAATGTCCCTCAATTTTTTTTCATGATGATCAGAATTTTCTGAAGGCTTAAGGACAATTGATATAAATTGTGAAGCAAAAAATCTGTAAAATGAATATGTTATCGCTCTCAGGGGATGTTTGCTATTTTACAAACTAGTGGTTAAGCACAGATATCATTAAAAATTAAATTATATACTTTTAAAATTAAATAATATTTAAAACAAAGGTAACAAACACAAAAAACTCACCAATTCCTAATTAAATATCTGTTCTCTTGAGATTTCCATTTCTCTCCAACTCCATAATCAGTGACATCATATTAATAGTTTGAATTTGCTCAGGGCATGAATATTTACACTATGGAAATCAGCAAATACTATTTGTTTTGTTGATAGTTAAGAAAATAATGGAAAATGCAAATCATTTCAGTTCAGTTCAGTCGCTCAGTTGTGTCCGACTCTTTGCGACCCCATGAATCACAGCACACCAGTCCTCCCTGTCCATCACCAACTCCTGGAGTTCACCCAGACTCATGTCCATCGAGTCAGTGATGCCATCCAGCCATCTCAGCCTCTGTCATCCCCTTCTCCTCCTGCCCCTAATCCCTCCCAGCATCAGAGTCTTTTCCAATGAAATCAACTCTTCTCATGAGGTGGCCAAAGTACTGGAGTTTCAGCTTCAGCATCATTTCCTCCAAAGAAATCCCAGGGCTGATCTCCTCCAGAATGGATTGGTTGGATCTCCTTGTAGTCCCAGGGACTCTCAAGAGTCTTCTCCAACACCACAACTCGGCGCTCAGCCTTCTTCACAGTCCAGCTCTCACATCCATACATGACCACTGGAAAAACCATAGCCTTGATTAGACGGACTTTAGTCGGCAAAGTAACGTCTCTGCTTTTGAATATGCTATCTATCTAGGTTGGTCATAACTTTTCTTCCAAGGAATAAGCATCTTTTAATTTCATGGCTGCAGTCACCATCTGCAGTGATTTTGGAGCCCCCAATAATAAAGTCTGACACTGTTTCCCCATCTATTTCCCNCTCAGCTTTCTTCACAGTCCAACTCTCAGATCCATACATGACTACTGGAATAAACCATAGCCTTGACTAGACGGACCTTAGTCGGCAAAGTAATGTCTCTGCTTTTGAATATACTATCTAGGTTGGTCATAACTTTTCTTCCAAGGAGTAATTGTCTTTTAATTCCATGGCTTCAATCACCATCTGCAGTGATTTTGGAGCCCCCAAAAATAAAGTCTGACACTGTTTCCACTGTTTCCCCATCTATTTCCCATGAAGTGATGGGACTGGATGCCATGATCTTCGTTTTCTGAATGTTGAGCTTTAAGCCAACTTTTTCACTCTCCACTTTCACTTTCATCAAGAGGCTTTTTAGTTCTTCTTCACTTTCTGCCATTTGAGGAAAGAGTGATTTCATGACACTCAAAGAGCAGTCCCTCCTACTTCTCAAAGAAACGACAAGCATGTAAAGCAAAATTGTGTTTATTTTTTAATTGTTTCTACCAGCTGAGTTAAATATTGCCCCAGACACAGAGCAAAAACCTTGGCTTCCTCCACATCCAGTTTTGTTAGGATCTTAGTGAATTACCTTCACCCTCAGAGGGAGGAAAAGAGAGTAGAAAGAAACAGGAAAAGCTTCCATGCCCTGTCCCTTTGCAATAGGTGAGGTGTAGACAGAGATGATCTAGCTTAATAATGGTAGGTACCTCATAGGTGGTTGTGAGGATTAAATAAGTTGCTATATAAAAATTCTTAGAACAATGCAGACACATAGTAAGAACTATTTCAGGGTCTGTTACTATTACTCCATTCCTCATATTTCTCTGTGCTTTTCAGCATCCAGGTTGCTACAGGATTGATTGAGCTATTCCTTATGCATCAAGCGCCAGCCTGCTGCCTGGAGAATCTCTCTGCCAAGGCCAAGTGTCTGCTTCTTGTCTCTGGGGCATTGCTCTTGGATGACAATGTTGACCTCTACCACTGAGCCCTGCATTATCTCTGAGGCAAGGAGCTTACGAGTTGGGCTCAGGGAATGAGCCTCTGGTATGCTGGTCCCATCTGGAAAGACTTGCATTCTCACCTTATAAAGTAAATCTCCTTCAGAGAGTTAGACACAAGTCAACTCTGTCTGGGCTGAGCAGACAGTAAACCTACACTTGTTTTCTCTCTAGCTGTCAGTTAGGGATCAAAGGGCAAGGGTCTCCCACAGTAAGTCCCACTCAGTTCCAGATTGTGGTTTCCATCATCTTTCCCTGAAGATCTTGTATTTCCCTGACATCTAGCCCTTTTTGTGAATTTAGACGCCTTCCTGCAAAACAAGTGAATGAATGAAAAATAAAATAAGAAGCTCTGCTTCTCTGATCAGAGGAGTAGTTTTCATCTTCAGGAGGAAGTCACAATTCTAGTTGTTAAATCCACTTGATTTATAGATGACTCTTCTCCCTACCTGTTCCTTTCTTCACCATTTCCTGAGCACCAGATGAGAGCTGGATTTATTTGTTCTTACAAAGCTTTTAAATATTTCTCTCTACTTTGTATAAATTAAGCGAAACTGCTTTTCTGCCATGAAAACAAACATCATGCTTCAGCCTAAAGTATGCCTCATGTTATGTGACCTCTTTTCCAAAGAATGTGTGTGTGTTGGAGGTGTGGGTGTGGGGATGGGAGTGGGCCAGAGGAAAAGGGGTGAGGATGCAGAGTTTTCTCAGAACTCGGTGGTGATGGGCATGTGGTGTCAGTCCTTGAAGAGATAACAAGCGCTCTCTTTAACACGATTGGCTCCCATCTAGTCTCCATCAAACTTTTGAAGAGGATTTACAAGACCAGACATAAAAAGGCATTTCCTGATTAGCTGTCAGGAATACTATGTGTCTACAGACATGAATCACATCCCCTGTTTGTGGATTCCGTTTCACAACAGGAACACGAGATGTATCCACCCAGTTCTTACCAGCTGTGAGGAGAAGAGGGAGCTAACTGCCTTCCCTTCTGTGGGATGTGGGCACCATGGCAAGAGAAGATTAGGTTTCTGGTTGAGTTGGTGGTACAGATAGCCTAGTCAAGAAACTCAACTCCATGGTGAAAGGGAAAATAAGAGAGGGCTCTGGATTTACCCAGTGTAAATGCCACTGGAGTCATTTAACTGGAGGAACACAACCCCATGCTCTATAACCTTTCTGTCAGAATTAGTTAACCCATAATCCCTTTTTCTCCTTTTCCAGCCAGATGCCACCATTTGCCTCTCTTTCTCTGCATAATGGGAGGTGGAGCAGTTTCCTGTTCCAGCAGGAAGTGAATAAAGGGCCTCTAACTGGATTGGAAACTTATCTCAGTTTCATGCTCACTGTGTGGTTCCTTTGTTTATGTAACCTTGCACTGTTTTCCATACAGGTTTCTGATCCTTTGCTTCCTCGTGACAAGTAGATATTTTATATGCTTTTACCCATGACTTACTGGATTCCTGACTCACCATGAGCTGGAAGGAAGACAGGGGCCAGATTTTTAAAGTTATATTACAAAGGATGAACTTTGTCCCAAAGACCACTGGAAACTCTGAGAAGATAGATAATGGTCAATATCTCTCTATTCAACAGTTACTATATACACTACGTGTAGTTTTCACACATTGAAATTCTCACAGTATCCTTCAGAGATGGGTATTCTTTATTACCTGTTTTATAAATGAGGAGACTAAGGCTCAGAGAATGTCTCAATCAGGGTCCAAACAAGCAACAGAGACCCTCTGAGTATTCCAAACAAAGGACATTCAATCTAGGCAACTGGTTCTGCAGGTGATGGAAGAGATGAGAAACCAGATAGCAATGGTGAAGCAGCTGAGAAATTACCAAGATCTGAAAGCAAAAGAGAAAGGCTCAGGTTGTGGAAGCTCAGGCTCCAGTGCAGGATAGAAGCTGGAAGCTCAGGAGCACCACTGAGAGCAGAAAAGAACACACATGGGCAAGCCCCTGCCTTCCACTGTCCAGTACTCAACACTGTCCTTATTGACGGAGCTCACTTGGAAGCCAGAGAGCCTGGAGAATGCAGTTCCTTATGATACAGAGAAAACCAGAGAAGGACTTTGTATTAGTGTGGGTCCCAACAGGAATCAGATATGCACAAGAAAATAGGATAATTTGAGGAGGGTTTATTCCCTAAGGGCTTAATTACAAAAGAATCTGGGAGCAATCGAGGAACCACAAGGATTAGTACAGAGGACCTGGGGCCTTCTCTTCTCTTCTCTTCCCTACTTTTCATCAGCTGGTATGCTCGTTGCCCAAACCCAAAAGGCAGTCTGAGGGCACTGGAGCCCTTTCAAGGTCATAACATTTACATTTTCCATTTTAGAGACAAGAAACCAAGCTTTGGATAGTTTGGGCAACTTTTTCAAGGTCACACACACAATTTGTAGAGCTGCACATCAAATCTAGATACACGTGACTTCGGGCTTCCCAGGTGGCACTAGTGGTAAAGAATCTGCCTACCAGTGCAGGAGACAGAAGAGACTTGTGTTTGATCCCTGGGTCGGGAAGATCCCCTGGAGGAAGGCATGACAACCCAGTCCAGTATTCTTGCCTGGAGAATCCCCATGGACAGAGGAGACTGGTGGGCTACAATCCATGGCGTTGCAAATAGTTGGACATGACTGAAGCAACCTAGCATGCATGTACATGTGACTTCAAACCCATGTTTGTTAACTACTGTACTAGACTGTGCCTAGAAGACAATTTCTTGCTTTAATCTTCAAATCTGATATTTTAGCTCTTTGCCTACCTACTTCATCACAGAGCCCAACTTGCACAGAACTCAGAACCTTTTACATCTTGTGACTATTTCTCATTATTTGGATTCTGGTCCCCAACATTACCTTGGTTCTCCCTGGTATTAGCAACTGAACATCTGTTCGACACTTAACACCATTTGTATTACTGGCATTTCCTGCAGAAAAGGGACAGTTCGTTTTGGAATCGAGGGTTCGGTATACACAATATAGAGTTCCCAGGTAGCCAACCTAATATCCTAATATAAAAGTGCTCTCCTGCCAGATGTTAAATGTCTGCTGGCTAAAATCAACAGGTAGAATGACTAAACTTAAGAAAAAATTTCAAATATAAAAATATATATACTTGAAGGTATTTGGTTTTGCATTATTTGTAACGGTGAACTATTAGAAGCAGCAGAAGTGTTCAAAAAAGGGAAATTGCCAGTATAAGTGTCACTCATCAAATACTGGGTGGGGAGAGCTTTAAACTTCCCCTTGCCCATTTCTGCATTCTGATAAAAAATGAAAAGATTATCACAACAGGCTCTCACATCTATCTTTTCATGTTTCTATGATGTTAGTTCATGTTCTTTTATTCCTACTCGAACTCCCTTTAGCATTTCTCATAAGGCAGGTCTGGTGGTAATAAACTCTCAGCTTTTGTTTGTTTGGGAAAGTCTTCATCCCTCCTTCACTTCTGAAGGACACTTTTGCAGAGGATACAATTCTTGCGTGACAGTTATTATTATTTTTCAATAGTTTGAATATGTAATCCCATTACCTCTTGACCTGAAAACTTTCTGTCAATGAATCTGACTGAAGTCTTATGTTGGTTCCATTGTATGTAACCTCTCTCTTTTCTCTTAATGCTCTTAAAATTCTTTTTTTGTCTTTGACCTTAGACAATTTAATTAAAATGTGTCTCAATATAGCCCTGTTCAAGTTCAACTTCTTTGGGGCCTTTTGGACCTCATGGCCCTGTCCTCATTTCCATTTATCTCCCCAGGTTTGGGAAGTTTTCAGCAAGTATTAGTTGAAATATATTTTCTATTCTTACTCTTTCATTTCTCTTGGAATTCCTATAATGCAAATATTATTTCTTTTCATTGTGTCCCATGAATCCCATAGGCTTTCTTCATTCTTTTCATTTTCTTTTTGCTCCTCTAACAGGAGCAAATAATGTCCTAGCCTTCAGGTCATTGATTCTTTCTTCTGCACACTCAAGTCTACTTATGAAACTCTCTATTGAATTTTTCAGTTCAGTTATTGTATTTTTCAACTCTAAGATTTTTTTTTTATGGCTACTGTTTCCTTACTGAACTTCTTGTTTTGTTCCTTCATTGTTTTCCTAATTTTGTTTAATTGTTATCTGTGTTTTCTTGTAGTTTGCTAAACTCTCTTAAGAGAATTATTCTGAATTCTTTATATGACAGTTCATAAATCTCCATTTCTTTAGGATCAGTTATTGGAACTTATTGGATTCCTCTAGTGGTGTTTTATTTACCTGATTGTTCCTGATCCTTGATTCTTTACATTGAGTATCTATGCATTTGAGTAACTGGGTTCTTCTTCCTGACTTTATAGGTTTACTTTGGAAGAGACAGTTCTTCTCTAGTCAGCTCAATTTGAGTTTCTGAGTGTACTTTCTGATAAAGTCCATGGGCAAGTGGGTCCTGCTCTAATGGTCTATTTTGGAACAAGTTAACTGTTCCCCATCTGAGGGCTGGGGCTTGGGGGGGGGGTGTGCCCCTAGCTGAGAACAGCTGGATAGGACTGCTGGTGGGTGAGTCCTTTGTGAAGCTAAGGGAGGCTCTGTAGTTGCTTGAATTCTCTGATTGGGTTTACTAGATGGTGAAGACTGGGTACTCAGGTGATGAATGATGAGACTATGAGTTGGGTACTGATTCACAGTAGATGGGGCTATGAATTAGCTTCCCTGCCCTGGCAAGGCAGCAGGATGAGACCCAGGGACTGGACAACTCATTGGGAGCTTGAGTCAGCCTGAATGTGGACCGGATTACCTGGTTAGCTGAGTCCGGCAGTCTTGCTCTGCAGATGTGGGGAGCCACTCTCTATTCAAGCGCTGCTGTAAATAGGACTGTTGAATGGGCTGTGCAGCTTCCTGTGTGCTCTGGAAAGTTTCCCCGGTCAGAGAGGCTGAACCGTATATTTAGCAATGAGTGGGAATGTGAATTAGATTCTGTACCTGGGTGTAGTGGGAGAAGCAGCTTTAAAACTGGTCAAGCTCTTTGTTGTCTTAACTCAGGCTGACTCACATCCCAGGTTCCCTGACTGAGTGGGGCCGTGGCTTTGCTCTGCAAACTATTGGCTTTGCTGGCCCACCTCTCAACTCAAGCACTGCTGGATGGCGCAACTTGCAGGTGTTGTCTCCAGCCCTTTCAGTCAGAGAGGGGCAGGAGACACTCTCTACGGTGGGCAGGGCTATGATTCCATTCCTCATCTGAGACTGGGCAGACCTGGCTCCAGGGCCAGCGGAACCTCTCAGAGGACCTGAATCGGGCAGATCTGCATTCCCTTGCTAAGTTTCCTGGTCAGTGTGCACCCCTGACTTGGTTCTGCAGAAGAACAAAGCTGCCGGTTGGGTTTGCTACTCGGGACACAGATGTGAACCCGGTCAGGATCCCTGTGCTGGCTGTTGTGAGCTCTCCTCCCTTCTCCCCCACAGCCAGATTCCTGGTGGTTGCGCCCCACAGATTCTCCTGAAATCCTCATGGGGCCACCGCAATGCTGGCGGTGGCTGGTTGTCTCCAGCCCGGGTCCTCTTTTCCCACTGGAGGAGTCAGAGGTAGCATTGTCTCAGGAGGAGGGGCAAGGCAGTCAGAGTGTAGCTGCTTCTCTTACTTTCTAACGCAGTCTGTTTTGACTCTCGGGCATCAGGGGGGTGCCTCAGCCTCACCCTTGTGTCCTAGTATTCCCTCAGTGGTGTTTTGTTCTTGTAGAGTTGTTAGTTGTTCTTTTGAGAAGGAGCAATGTCAGGACAATTCGGGTCCTCATCTTGGTGATGTCACTCTGGGATATCTTCAGGTCCTTCTTTTTACCATTAGATTGGAAGACCTAGGGGGTTGAGGGAAAGGTTGTGACTTAGAAAAATGACCAAGGACCCTTAGTTCTCTTTTGGGTACAGTCTTAGAGTAGAAGGATCAAGAGTCCTTTCAACTTACATATGTCCCACCCTAGATAGGCGTCTAAGGCCAATGCAATTGTAATAAATATTCCTTTGCCCAGAGTGATTCATCTCAATGCTTTCATAGAGCAGCAGTTCTTAAACTGTGATCTATAGACCCTTGGTGGGTGTGGGGCGGAGGGGGGGGCGGGGCACGGTTCTCTGTGACCCTTCAGGAAATCTGCAAGCACAAACCGTCTTCATACTAATACTAAGATGTTATTTGCATTTTTTAATGATCAGTGCAAAAGCAATAGTGAATTTAACTCTTGGTACCACAAAATCAAAGTACTGACTTTATGCCTTAATACAGTGTGATGTTAAAACTGTTCATTCCAGTTCAGTTCGTCGCTCAGTCATGTC
>SJYX01021040.1:73468-93947 GCA_006410675.1 Oreotragus oreotragus | reverse complement strand
CAGGATTTGAAACAGCTCAACTGGAATTCCATCACCTCCACTAGCTTTGTTCATAGTGATGCTTTCTAAGGCCCACTTGACTTCACATTCCAAGATGTCTGGCTCTAGATTAGTGATCACATCATCATGATTATCTGGGTTGTGAAGATCTTTTTTGTACAGTTCTTCCATGTATTCTTGCCACCTCTTCTTAATATCTTCTGCTTGTGTTAGGTCCATGTTAGGTCCATATCATTTCTGTTCTTTATCGAGCCCATCCTTGCATAAAAAGTTCCCTTGGTATCTCTAATTTTCTTGAAGAGATCTCTAGTCTTTCCCATTCTGTTCTTTTCCTCTATTTCTTTGCATTGATCGCTGAAGAAAGCTTTCTTATCTCTTCTTGCTATTCTTTGGAACTCTGCATTCAGATGGTTATATCTTTCCTTTTCTCCTTTGCTTTTCGCCTCTCTTCTTTTCACAGCTATTTGTAAGGCCTCCTCAGACAGCCATTTTGTCTTTTTGCATTTCTTTTCCATGGGGATGGTCTTGATCCCTGTCTCCTGTACAATGTCACGAACCTCATTCCATCGTTCATCAGGCACTCTATCTATCAGATATAGGCCTTTAGATCTATTTCTCACTTCCACTGTATAATCATAAGGAATTTGATTTAGGTCAGACCTGAATGGTCTAGCGGTTTTCCCTACTTTCTTCAATTTAAGTCTGAATTTGGTAATAAGGAGTTCATGATCTGAGCTACAGTCAGCTCCTGGTCTTGTTTTTGTTGACTGTATAGAGCTTCTCCATTTTTGGCTGCAAAGAATATAATCAATCTGATTTTGGTGTTGACCATCTGATGATGTCCATGTGTAGAGTCTTCTTTTGTGTTGGAAGAGGGTATTTGCTATGACCAGTGCGTTTTCTTGGCAAAACTCTAAATCATCATACATTCATTTCTAAAAAAAAAGAGTCAAGTTCACATAATAACATCTTTTTAATTTGCTGTGTGATGAAATGACAAGTATAAAGCATTTCTGCCGCAAAACTAAGGACACCATGGCCATAAGGAAAAGCACTTGTGCAATTGATTGAGTTACAAGCTGAACTTAATTGCATTTTTCTTTGAGCACCTTTTTTGCTCGACAGAATGACTCACAAACTATGGCTATTGAGATAAAAGTATTTCGCAGACATTTTTCCAAAAATGAACACAATGAGTCTTAGTTCAAGAAAAACAACTCATATCATGCACTACTAGTAACAAAATTCAAGTTTTTAAGCAAAAAAAACCCCAACTTTTTTCTTAAAGTTTGTGTTTTCTCTACAAGCTTGAGAGTTTCCCAATACCTGAAGAATTTTCTGATGAACTCAGTGGTGATATGAGCAAATGTGATTTTTAAAATACTTTATATAATAAAATGTGTTAACATTAGGAAACTCTGTATAACTCAGTGAATCAGTATCTTCCAAATGACCAATATATTGTTTTTCAAAATCATACATGGGTAAAAGAGCCATCTCAAGTGAAAAAGAGACAAATGCATTTTTATGTGACAGATATAAAAAGTTTTTTTAAAATATTTATTCTTAATTGATTGATGATTGCCTTACAATATTGATTTGATTTCTGTCATATATCAACAAAAAATTTATTGATATCATTTCAAATTCCACATTACAACTGACCTTTAAAAAACTCCACTTGTCAAGATTTGAATAGGAACAAAGAAGAACATCCATAATTATTTGAAAAGCCTATTTAAATACTCCTTCCTTTACCAATTACATTTCTGGATGAGGCTGGATTGTCTTCATATACTTGAACCAAAACCCTCTTTGTATACTACAAAGATTGAATGCAGAAGCAGTTATGAAGAATCCAGATGTCTGTTATTAAGCCAGACTTTAAAGAAATTTGAAAATATGCAAACCAATGCACTTTGCCACTATATTTTCCTTTGTCTTAAAGTATTTTGAAAGTAACATATTTCATAAAAATATGTTATTTATGATGACATGCAATGGCATTATTTTCTAATAAATATATTAAAAAGTATTTTTAAAGTTTCATGGTCTTAATCTCTACCCCAGCAAATACTGATACCTATAATCAACATAAACAAAAGTTTTTTGAGGTCCTCAATAACTTTTAAGCACGTGATGAGGTCACAAAACTAAAAGTGTTTCTTGCTTATATTTTTTTAAACAAAAGATTTGAGTAAATCAACTATATTTCAGTTTAAAGAAAAAAAAAGAGGGATAGAGGAAGGGAAGAGTCAAAAAACAAACCCAAAACCAAAGGTACGAGAATTGCTGGGCCAGGGCATTTGATTGAACACAGAATGGAGTGGCAATGGAACCAGGGTATGGCTGGTTGGTATTTCAAGGATTCTCTCCCATCTTCTCTCACACCTTATCTTCCCAAGAGTATAATAGTGGTTTAGTCACTACATCGTGTCCAACTCTGAGACCCCATGGACTGTAGCCCACCAAGCTCCTCTGTCCATGGGATCCTTCAGGCAAGAATGCTGGAGTGGGTTGCCATTTCCTTCTCCAGGGGATCTTCCCAACCCAGGGATTGAACCTGGATCTCCTGCACTGCAGGCAGATTCTTTACCATCTGAGCCACCAGGAAAGCCCTAAGAATAGAATACCAACATTAGAAACTAGACTTATGAAGATTTAAAAAAAAGTTTAGATGCNAAGAATGCTGGAGTGGGTTGCCATTTCCTTCTCCAGGGGATCTTCCCAACCCAGGGATTGAACCTGGATCTCCTGCACTGCAGGCAGATTCTTTACCATCTGAGCCACCAGGAAAGCCCTAAGAATAGAATACCAACATTAGAAACTAGACTTATGAAGATTTAAAAAAAAGTTTAGATGCAGAGTGCAAATCTGTGTGTGGAACATGACTGTAATGGTGAGATGATGTTTGTATGTGTCATCAAAGAGAGGAAGCGGACCTTGGAAAATGAGACTTGTATTGTGGGAGTGGTGGGATGATATTTGATGGATTTTCTTTGGCGTTTTTATAATAACAGTTTAACAATTAAAAGAAATCAAATTAAAAATACTCATATATACAACATTTCTCCAGGAGATTAAAAGCAAGAATTCTCTAGGTTTTCCCCCAGTTGTAAAATCAAACTGTCTGTTAGGTTGATGGAGCCAAGAAAGTCCCCATGCTATTCAGAAAGAGAAAATTTCAGCTCTTGGGCTATCTTTTTTTGGCCATGCCACGGGGCCTGTGGGACCTTAGCTCCCTGACCAGGGATCGAACCCAAGCCCCTGTGGTGGAAGATGGAGTCTTAACCACCAGACCACCAGGAACGTCCTCAGCTCTTGGACTGTCTGGAATGTGATGGCTGTATGTGTGTGTTAGTCGCTCAGTTGTGTCCAACTCTTTGAGACCCCATGGACTATAGCCAGGTTCTTCTGTCCATGGGATTCTCCAGGCAAGAATACTGGAGTGGGTTGCCATGCCCTCCTCCAGGGGATCTTCCCAACCTGGGGACTGAACCTGGATCTCCTGTACTGCAAGCATATTCTTTACTATTTGAGCCACCAGGGAAGGCTTTAGGGGCTGAATTTCTCCCTCAGGTNTCCATGGGATTCTCCAGGCAAGAATACTGGAGTGGGTTGCCATGCCCTCCTCCAGGGGATCTTCCCAACCTGGGGACTGAACCTGGATCTCCTGTACTGCAAGCATATTCTTTACTATTTGAGCCACCAGGGAAGGCTTTAGGGGCTGAATTTCTCCCTCAGGTCTTTTGAAGAAGGGACACAGATTGCATAGCAGACTTGAGGCTGAGGGTTGAGCTAAGTCTCTGAATATCGCTACTCAGGAGGAAGCAGTTAGCACCTGGCTTTGCTCCCAGTGACCTGACCAGCTGCCCCACTGCAGCCAGGAAGGGATTTGGACCACTTCCACTGACGGTGGTGAGCAGAGTTACATGAAGCTGGCTGTGACGGAAGTCTCCAGGCACTGCAGGCTTCTGTACACACAGAAGAAAGAATTGGATGGGCAGGTAACACTGCAGGCCACCAAGAAAGTGAAGGGCTGGCTGCCCTCTGGCAGTAACATCCCCTGAGGGTGTGGCATTGAGATAACAAACAACTTATCCCAAGCTGATAGGGACACCGGAGTCACAGGAGTGTCAGCGTCAGTGTCCTCTGGGCCTGACTTAGGAGAAAGGTTGCCCATGAAATTTACTTATAAAAATGACATGCTTTTTCCTTTCATTCAACAATTTCATTTGTTCAACAAATGAGTGCTTACTATATGAGTCATAGGGTCTAGGAATATAGGACTGAGCAGAACAGGTGATAATCTCACGGTCATGGAATTTACATCTAGAGGAGAGACAAAGAATCACTAAAATAATGAATTACTGAATGTGTTAAGCGCCATGGGCTTCCCTGGTAGCTCAGACAGTGAAAATCTGCCTACAGTGCAGACCCGGCTTTGAACCCTGAGTTGGGAAGATCCCCTGGAGGAGGAAATGGCAACCCACTCTTGTATTTTTGCCTGGAGAATTCCACGGACAGAGGAGCTTGGGAGAAACAGTCCATGGGGCTGCAAAGAGTCGGACATGACTGAGCAACTAGCACTTTCAATTTCATAAGTGCCATGGAGAAAGATAAAGCAGGGGAGGGAGGGGATGACTTGTGAGAATGGGTGTCTGGGTCTTAGAGAAGACTTACCCAGAAGGTGAAATGTAAGCAAAGACCTATTCCAGGTTGCTGCAGAAATTTTAAAATACTATAGTTATAAATTTGAGAAAAATTACCACAGAATCTTCCACTTTAATATTATTTATCAGTATCTTTGTACACTACTTTCAATGCACGTATGAACATGTACCGTTTTTCATAGGTAGATGCATTCCTGCTCATATTCACACAGAGATCTTATTTTCTCACTTTGCAGTACATCTTGAGCATCTTTCCATGTTAGTTCCTAGGTCTGCACCATTTCTTCAACTGGTCACAGAAGACAGGGAAGAGTATAGCATAACGGGAGCTGGGGGTCTAGCCCCAGACCTGCCATTTATACAAGCTCTCTCAATTTCTCTCTCTGTGTCTCAATTTCTTCATCACTAAGATAGGGCTATAGAATTTAACTCATAGGATCATTCAGGAGGAATGAAATGACTCCCATAAAACAATACATCTAAAGAAGACTATTTCAGTAACTTGGGCAAGAGATGGTGATTTGAACTGGGAGAGTGGCCATGAAGGTGGTTAGAAGTGATTCAGAATACATTTTGAAAACAGCTGATGATGTTTATCTACAGGCCCTTGAGCAAAATAGGGAAGAATCAAGGGTGATTTCTGGGTAGGGGATAGTGGAAGGGTTATTTGTGTGGGGAGGGCCAGATGGATACCTTTGAGGGTGGGTGGGTGGATGGATGACTCTCATTGGGCCATATTAACTCTATTCCTATTGCCCTTCATCCTTATTTCCATCACCTTAGTTTAAGCCTTGTCTTGGACTATGTGTGTTAGCCACTCAGTCACATCTGTCTCTTTGTGACCTTCATGGACAATAGCCCGCCAGGTCCCTCTGTCCATGGGATTCTCCAGGCGACAATACTGGTGTGGGTTGCCATGCCCTCTTCCAGACCCAGGAATCAAACCCACATCTTTTGTGTTTCCTGCATTACAGGAGGATTCTTTACCTGCTGAGCCATCAGAGAAGCTCGTCCTGGACTATAGCAATGTCCTATCCTCCATAGACCTCTGGTTCCAGCCTCTCCCTTTCAAGGCAGCTGGTCTTCTTGCTAACTCTCTCCTGTGGCTCTCTCCTTTCTTCCTTGGTCCTCTTCCTACTACCCTAACCTCTGTTTGCTTAAGTCTGATTCACCTTTCAAGGCCAATTCTGAGTACTACTGTCTTCACAAAGCACTTCTGAATTTCGGTACAAACTACTTGCATCCAGCGTTTGGGTTTTAGTATATTGTTTATCCTTTCTGTTAAAAATATGTTAAGTTTCCTCCACTATTCCCTAAATCCTTCCTGAAAAGTGAAAGTCAAAGTGAAGTCACTCAGTCGTGTCCGACTCTCAGTGATCCCATGAATTGCAGCCTACCAGGCTCCTCCGTCCATGGAATTTTCCAGGCAAGAGTAAACCCTTCCTGACAGGACCCTAAAAATGGGGGCAGCATTGGGTACCACAGACTGCATGTTTGGGGACCTCGGTGGCACAGGGTGGGGATTAGAAAGGTTTTTAGGGGACAAGAGGGACTCAGAGGAAAACTCTGTATAACCCACTGGAACTCAGGGCTGGCCCCACACAGCACCAGGTATAGACCTGGTACCACTGAGGGTGTCCTTCCCATTTCCAAGGGACAATATTGTCAAGGCTTTTCACTGCTGGGGGGTAATCTGAGACCATTTTCTCTGCTCTGTAAACTATCCAGAGTGAGAGATGGCTGAACAGCAGTGTTTGGGATAATTGGCCACTTGGTCTCATTTCCTGCCTGTCTGGTTCTGTCTTCAGTTAAGTTAGGCAGCTAAACAGAGGCTGACCCAACCCAGAGAGCTCATTTTAGGCCATCTCACTGTGTTTATGGGTTTCCCTGATTGCTCAGATGGTAAAGAATCTGCCTGCAATGCAGAAGACTTGGATTCAATCCCTGGGTTGGGAAGATCCTCTGGAGGAGGGCATGGCAACCCACTCAGTATTCTTGCCTGTAGAATCCTATGGATAGAGGAGCCTGGTGGGCTACAGTCTATGGGGTCACAAGAGAGTCAGACTCGACTAATGCTTTCACTTTCACTGTGTTTATAAAGAGCTCAAGCTGCTCCTGCCTTCCCCTGCCTATTAGTAAGTTGATATGGTTTATTCTCCAGGGCCTAACCGAAAATTTCCTCCTCATGGGCCCTTCCAGGGTTGAAAACTATTTTATTTGTACTTTCTTTGAGTCCAACTAAGTAATAAGATTATGCACGCAAGCATTAAAGAAAACCCTCATCTTGACTCAGATATAGTAGCCAAGAAGGTGAGGAGCAAGGTCTTGGGGCCATCCCCTCCTTCCTTCTCTGTTTACAGGTACAAGCTGGTGGAGGTGGGACTAGGGGCCCTGCAGAGGTGTGGATGGCTGCCAGGGCCCTCTGGAGTTCACACCCAGGGTGAGGCGCTTCTGGGAGGGAAGCTCTAGAGCCACCTCAGAAAGCAGGAAGACCCTTGAGCTTCTTGGCAGAGCTCCAACTCACAACTGCCCTTGAGGCAGCTTGAATAATGGCCCCCCAAAGACACCCTCCCTCAAATACCTGGAACTTGTGAATGTTACCTCATATGGTAAAAGAGACTTTGCAAAGTCCTTTTTTGCAAAGGATTCTGATTGTGATTGTGATTTTGTCTTGTGATGGAGATTACCCAGGTGGTCCCTAAGTGTAATCCTAGGTGTCTTTATATGAGAGAGGCAGTTCAGTTCAGTTCAGTTCAGTTCAGTTGCTCAGTCATTTCTGACTCTTTGTGACCCCATGGACTGCAGCACACCAGGCCTCCCTGTCCATCACCAACTCCCAGAGTTCACCCAAACTCATGTCCGTTGAGTCAGAGATGCCATCCAACCATCTCATCCTCTGTCGTCCCCTTCTCCTGCCTTCAATCTTTCCCAGCATCATGGTCTTTTCAAATGAGTCAGTTCTTTGCATCAGGTGGCCAAAGTATTGGAGTTTCAGCTTCAGCATCAGTCCTTCCAGTGAACACTCAGGACTGATCTCCTTTAGGATGGACTGGCTGGATCTTCTTTCAGTCCAAGGGACTCTCAAGAGTCTTCTCCAACACCACAGTTCAAAAGCATCAATTCTTCGGCGCTCAGCTTTCTTCACAGTCCAACTCTCACAGCCACTGCATGACTGCTGGAAAAACAATAGCCTTGACTAGATGGACCTTTGTTGGCAAAGTAATGTCTCTGCTTTTTAATATGCTGTCTAGGTTGGTCATAACTTTCCTTCCAAGGAGTAAGCCTGTTTTAACTTCATGGCTGCAGTCACCATCTGCAGTGATTTTGGAGCCCCCCAAAATAAAGTCTGACACTGTTTCCACTGTTTCCCCATATATTTCCCATGGAGTGATGGGACCAGATGCCATGATCTTCGTTTTCTGAATGTTGAGCTTTAAGCCAACTTTTTCACTCTCCTCTTTTACTTTCATCAAGAGGCTTTTTGGTTCCTNCAATCACCATCTGCACTGATTCTGGAGCCCAAAAAATAAAGTCTGACACTGTTTCTACTGTTTTGCCATCTATCTTCCATGAAGTGATGGGACCGGATGCCATGATCTTCATTTTCTGAATGTTGAGCTTTAAGCCTACTTTTTCACTCTCCTCTTTCACTTTCATCAAGAGGCTTTTTAGTTCCTCTTCACTTTCTGCCATAAGGGTGGTGTCATCTGCATATCTGAGGTTATTGATATTTCTCCTGGCAATCTTGATTCCAGCTTGTGTTTCTTCCAGTCCAGTGTTTCTCATGATGTACTCTGCATAGAAGTTAAATAAGCAGGGTGACAATAGACAACCTTGACGTACTCTTTTTCCTATTTGGAACCAGTCTGTTGTTCCATGTCCAGTTCTAACTGTTGCTTCCTGACCTGCATACAGATTTCTCAAGAGGCATGTTAGGCGGTCTGGTATTCCCATTACTTTCCTTAAAGTATGACATTGAAAGAAGAAGAAGAAGAAGAAGAAGAAGAAGAAAAAAACCATACTATTAGTAAGAGGTAGCTGAATAAGATGGAGCTAATAAACACGTTTAATCCATCTCCTGAAGACCATGTCCGGGGATGGCGTAGCCAGTAGCCAACAGCGGCTTGAACAGTGCTGCTGCAAGATAGATGCTGCTCCAACATCTGATCAGAGCCCCTGTTTTCCCCTACACCATGCAGGGGACAATGTCCTCTCCACCTGGACTCCTACAAAGGTGTCCTCTCACTGTTACGCACAGAGAAGAATTGGAAGATCCTGCTCACTTTCAAAGAAAGGGGCAGCTCGTGAATTTTCATCACAGGCACAGATGCAGATCGGGATCAAGGGGAGTTAGGCTGAGTGTTGGAAGCAGTCTCAACACCTCCCACTGCCCGAGGGGGAAAGTCGGAAAAGGGGGCATTTGTAAGTTTCACATTTTCAGTAAACCTGTCAAAATGAATTAAGCATAGTGGGAAAAGGGAAGCAATGTTTGTAAGGTGAAGCTTAAAACTAAACAACTCTATATACCATTAATAGGATTATGCAATTATGAACAATTTTACCAAATAATAATACTATACATGGGAAAAGGTAAGCTGGTTATTAAAGATGTTGTGTATATAAAGTATCTCTGAATCATTTGTGACTGAAAAGAGTGATAGCCTGTCAGGTGCTCTGCCCAGGTTACCAAAGCCACCATGTATATGATCAAATTATGCAGATAATCACTTCATGAGAGTGATTTGCAGAGTTCACACTGCAAATATAATAACAGTAACAACAATAATAGACTACACTATGCTATGTCAAAGGCTTTAACCTCATAAAGTTACGTTACACAAGCATCCTTTTTAGTATAATAAGGGATTAAGCACACAGACACCGTAACCAGATAGTTTGTGTTCCCATCTGAGTTCCAAACTTAATCTCTGTGCATCAGCTTTCTCACCTGTAAAATGGGAATAGCAATTCTAGGTATTTCATAGGGCTCTTGTGAAGATTAAATGAGTTATTGCATGGAAAGCATTTGGATGGTACCTGGCACACAGTGAGTACCATGTAAGGAGCAGTCATTATTCCTTGGGTTTCCCAGGTGGTGCCAGAGGTAAAGAACCCACTTGCCAGTGCAGATAGATGTAAGAGATGTGGGTTCGATCCTTGGGTCTGGAAGATCCCCTAGAAGAAGAAATGACAACCCATGCCAGTATGCTTGCCTGGAGAACCCCATGGACAGAGGAGCCTGGTGGGCTATAGTCCATGGGGTTGCAAAGAATCAAACATGACTGAAGCGACTTAACCCACATGTACACATTATTTCCTAACAGAAGTCCCATCAGTGAATTTGCTAAACATTGCTCGGCAGAAAAATAAATCCTTTGGCCTGCATGGTCACTGTCATGCTAAACTCACTGCTTTTGGTGGTGCCCATGATATGACCCAACCATTCTCGTCCCTCAGTGCTAAATTGCACCAGGCAGCAGACAAGCAAAGTGATAAAGTAGCCATTTGAGATGAAAAGGGCACTGACCAAAACAACTGCTAGGAAAGCAGAATTCCCCTACGGTTTCGATGAGGTGTATTTTTTTCAATTGCAGATGTCATTTCCACAAATTTTCATTCTGGCATCTGGCACATTGCATGCTATTTGAAAGCAATACTGCCCATGTGCCGGCTGTTACCGTGACAATCTTGGGGACTGCTTCACACAAATTAGGTGAGAACTTATCTTTATAAAAGAATGTCTGTCACTGACAATTACGGTGATGTCCCGCCAGTGCCCACAGCGCGAATCCAGAACGTCAACATGCATTTCTCAAGTTTATGATTCAAAGAGGAAACATCAGGCTTGAATGGAAAAAAAAAAAAAAAAAGTTCGGTCTTCCAACTGCCACACTTATGCTCCCATTAAAAATGGCGGGGCCTGGACTCCATTAGTTAGCAGAAGTTACATTTGGATAAAGAGGTGAACAAGCCACAATCCACTGCCATAAAATGGGTCACTGCTTTAATGAAAGAAGGCCTTGTTCTTAATGTATTTGGATCCCAAATCAAATTATGTCGTATTAGAGATTTTTTTTTTTTTTTTTGATTTAACATTCTTTTTTGTTGCTTCGGAAAGGCCTGCTTTTGTGCTAAGCTGTTCAACTGAATTTCTTTGTTAGGAAGATAACCAGGACATTTAGGCTCCCAGACCAGCTTCCTGAAAACTTTTCTATGGAATATTTTAGCATACATAAGCAGCCTTAAAATGTGTGCTTTAGGATTTTGAGTTGAAAATAAAAGCCAAAACCCAGAGTGATAATTAGTTTCTTGTTATTCATGGTGACAATTTTTTCTTTTTTTTAATGTTTCCTAAAAGCTTGATAGGAACCTTGGCCTTTGGAATTTGAGGTTAATATTTTTTTAAGTCATAGCCCTGGTAAGAAATATTTTAAACAAAAATCATCAAGCATACCATTATATTTGGCATCCCTCTTGTGATTTGTTATACAATTTTTTGAAGCTCTAATGTACATATGTAATATACCCAATAAATGTTTACTTACTATAAAACTAAGATGATATGTGCAAAAGTAGCTTGGAAGGTGTTATGAAGTTTAATATTAATTTTAATGTTCATGAATGCAACCCTGTGAAGTATGAAGTCATGTCTGACTCTTTGCAACCCCATGGACTATATCCCACCCGGCTGCTCTGTCCATACAATTCTCCAGGCAAGAATACCGGAGTGGGGTTGCCATTCCCTTCTCCAGGAGATATCCCAACCCAGGATCAAACCCAGGTCTCTCATATTGCAGGCAGATTCTTTACCATTTGAGCCATCAAGGAAGTCCCATGAAACTGTCTAACTCAGTGGATTAGAAGAGCATCCAGGTGGAAATTATGATCATTGTCTCAGATCTAGTATAAAATTTAAATACTGTTCTGCCTTGTTTTCTCTCTCTTTCTGGTTCTGATGAATGTGACGATTGGTTCTGTGAGCTCAGACAAGTCATTGTTTTCCCTCTGTCGGCTCCTAGTTCTCAGTAAGTATTATGACCATGCCAGTAGCTCACTTCATGGCAGGTACAAGATAAAACAATTTCCTCAGTTACCATCAAAGGCTGCCTGCAGGGTATGGGATAACAGCAGAAGCCTTATCCTAGGATCATGTTGCCAATTCTGCTCCCGCTCAGGCAGGAAAAACCAAGCTAGGGGAAACTCAACAACTAATAGTTATTGAGTACTTGCTAAACGCAAAGTGTTTGGTTTGTATTATTTCATCCAGTCCTTGCACAGTTAGCAATGCCACTCGACTTCCACAGTGAAACCAGGATAGACCACAGCTATCAAAGGCTGATATTTATTGAGTACTTACTATGTACTAAGTGTGTTACCTGAATTATCTCATTGGATCTTCATACCAGCCTTGAGATCTTGGAGTCAGAGATTATTATAGTTCACTGTGAATTACTGGGAAACCATAGTCACTTGTATTTGCTTTCCAACCTCTTATAAATCTGGTTTACACTGGGTTGCAACTTGAAAATGAGTTGACGAAGGAGAAAGAAACAAAAATGAAATAAAATAAGGAGGATAGAGAAGAAGAAAGAAGGAAGAAAAACTGATCAATTGACTGGCCAACTAGGTGGGAGGACTCAGATTTCATTTCCCTTAATTCTCATTGTAACTTTCAAGGTAGATATGTTTATTTTGCCCACATTGAAAAAGAGAACACTGGGGCTTGCCAAGGTTAAACAATTCTGACAAGTCAACAGGACCTGTGAGTGAGCTGTCAAACACTGGAACCCTATGTTTGAATCCTCAAGTTCATGTGCCAGGCAGACCCATGCGGTCATTGTCCAAGACCTATGCAAACAAGCTGAGCCACAGACCAGAAGATAGGGGGCATGCCTGGTTTCTCAAGGCCCTGTGCTGGAGAGGAGCAACAGGGGGATGAACCTTTCCATGTAGACACCACTCTTGTCTAGTGGGACACAGCATTCCTGCGAGCAGGTGGCTGTTCATCACATGACAATTTATGGTGCAAAAATCAAACCATCGGCTTTGCTTGAGTTTCTGACCAGCTCCGTCTTCCAGGCCTCAGAGACAGCAAACAGTGTGCTGACTCTTATGCATGGTATGATTGCAGTCTCCTTTGCCTCTATCCATGTTGTTTATTTTAATATTGTTATTCTTATACTTGTCTTAACACTTAAGTTGCCCCTCTCTTCCTTTAGGGAACAGAGGGTGTGGTCAGTGAAATGCAAAGAGAATCACAGAATATGAATGTATCATACTGTCTTTGGCTATTTATAGTTCAAATGCTTTCCCTGGACTTTGAGCATCTCAAGGGCAGGAACTTATTTCATGTATTGATAAATCCCCAGGACTCTTCTCAGGGCCTGGTTGACCTCATAAGTGCTTGCTGGGTTATGTATATAATTAATATTACTCAGCTTTAACACAAACACTGTATATAAAAAGACAGAATAGCTATTTGAGCAAGAGTTGAGATGAGCTAGAAAAAATACAGTGTCGTCAGACATTTTTGTTCATGTCCACTTTCTCTTTTGCTGCTTCTAATGCTTCAGACTCTAAGAGGTTGACCTTTGCATTTTATTTGTCCTTAGCACATTAGCATTGGGTATTCCAGTGGCTAGCATGGCTCACTGAAAACTTATTTGAAGGCCAACTTGTTAGTCATTTAAAATAGGGCATCAATTTTTATTCTACACCCAAATCATAAAAGATTGCTTAACTTTGAGCAAGCGTGTCATGCTGCCTACATAATCATCTCAGAAGATTTAAAGCACCTAGGAAGCTGATAAATTGTTTTTAAAGTTAAGCAAAGACATGGTCTAATGTAGGTTGAATCGATTCAGTTAAAACATCCACCATGAAATACTTATAAAGGTGATTGCTTTCTGCCCCTAAAGCCCTGAAAAGCTGCCCTTAGGAGTAGGTTAAAATTAGAAATTGTTGAAAGTAAGCAGTATGTTTATGAAGGGTAAGGAATATTTGAAAGCAAGATTTAAATATTTTAAAAATATGTCTGATGCAAAATAAAAGATTTCACTATCTCTTTAGAGTTACTGAGGCGCAAGATAAGACTAGGAAAGTTCATCCGGCCATGTACATTTTACTGCAAACATGTCATTTTAGACATTTTTCAAAGTGTATTTGGAATATGGAAAGCAATCCTACTGAGGTATTGTTTGGCATAGCTCATTGACATGTTTATGTTTGTAAAGTCAATCAGATCAAGACAACGATGAAGTTTTCTTTTTTTTCTTCCTCATTTGAGGGAAAGGAGGCTAATTTTTTTTTTTTTTTTTTTACTGAAAACAGCAATAAAAGAAATGTGTGATTCTTCTGGCCTATTCTTTTATCCTTAAATCTTTTTTAAAGAGAGAAATCTGGAAAATTATTTAGGGTATCATATGCAAAAAGACTAGAATAAATAGCCAATGCATTATAATATAAATATATTAATACATATTTCAAAGCCGGGTTTCCAAGGCTAGGGGTACACTTGAATGCCATGAACTTTCAGGAAGTCAAGAACTAGTATAATCTCAGGTATATCTTCCAAAACAATGGCAAGAAATACAGCTCTCCACCCCTAGAATGGTTATAAGTATCCAATAGGGCTTTCTCAGGTGGCACTGTCAAAGAATTTGCCTGTCAATGCAGGAGAAGCAGGTTCGATGCCTGGGTCAGGCAGATCCCCTGGAGAAGGGAATGGCAACCCCTGGAGAATCCCATGGACGGAGGAGCTGGGAGGGCTACAGTCCATGGGATCACAAAAGAATCAGACACAGTTTAGTGATTAAAACAAGAACAAAGCATAAACAGCATATATAAAAACATTTTAAAAAATGGTCCTTAGATAAATGCCCTTTAATAATAATGTAACAATTATAAATCATAACAAGTTATCATCTTAGACATTCTTCTCCATTTATCATATTCTCATTCTCTACACTGTGGGAAGAGAAGTGCATGATTGAAATGACATTTTTAGAAAACTGCACTGAACTTAAACGTATCTTATACTCTCACTTGTGGCAGAAATGGGTTTATGTTATGCTTATCAAAAGCAGGCTTTCCTTGAAAATTAGAATCTCAAAGAAATTGATTTTTACAATAGTTATAAATCTTAGTGAAGATATAAATTTAATACAGGGTACAAAAGAAAGGATGAATATTTGAATCATTATGCAGGAGAACTGGGAGAAGATTCTGGTGTAAAACAATGTGAAATGGAGACCTGTCTCCAGGCGGTAAAGAGTCCTATCAAAGTACAGTTTATGAAAGTTTCCCAAAGTTCTATTTCCTGACTTTCTTAAACATCTTCTGATATATCAATTCCAGCAATATTTTGGCAGCCTAAAATTACACCATTCTGACCTTGACATTAGTATTCAACAGCACTGAAGGAAGAATGACAGCTTCTCCATCCTAGTGGGTGATCTTGCAAGCTTTTACCTTCATGACTATGGAGTTTCTGTCAAATGTGCTTCCAGCCGAATGATCGCATTCTTTTGAATTATGAAGTGGCTGCAAACTGTGCTAATTGGGTCCGCACTGATGTCACTGATAAGGATTAAACAGCCTTGATGGTCTTAAAGTCACAAATAAATACCATCTTGTTACACATGTATATTCCACTTAGCCTCATCCATAACTAAGGCCATGCAGAACAGAACTGCTTTATTTAATTAAAATCGTCATTAAAGACATTAAGATGAATTAGAGGCAAATCATAAAGAGATGAATGGAATAGCTGAGAGCAACTATAATGAAAGGTTAAATATCGTGATTATTTTTTTCATTGTTGATGAAGGGTGAACAATATGCTTGGGAGTGCAGAAAGGAGTGAATAAGGTGGCATCTTTGCCCAAAAGAACTGAGCTATAAATTCAGCAGAACAAAAAGCATATGTCCAATCACAGAATCCATAAGATACGATGGCCTGAACTAATGTAACTGTTTCCTCTGTTGCATTACAAATTTTTTTTTTCTATATTTAAAGATCTTTAAACAGTAAGCTCCCAAAAGGCAGGGAAAGGACTAGAAGAGTCTGTGACTATGTCCTTTGTACAGTACAGTGGCATTGGTACTCTGGGTGCTTATTAATTTCTATCTGATAGCCAGTGGGAATTTGCTGAATGATACAGGGAACTCAAAGCCAGTGTTTTATGACAGTCTAGAGTACTCTTGCCTGGAGAATCCCGTGGACGGAGGAGCCTGGAAGGCTGCAGTCCATGGGGTCGCGAAGAGTCAGACATGACTGAGCGACTTCACTTTCACTTTTCACTTTCATGTATTAGAGAAGGAAATGGCAACTCACTCCAGTGTTCTTGCCTGGAGAATCCCAGGGACGGGGGAGCCTGGTGGGCTGCCATCTCTGGGGTCGCACAGAGTTGGACACGACTGAAGTGACTTAGCAGCAGCAGCAGCAGAGCGGTGGGTTGGGGAGGGAGGTGGGAGGAAGGTTCTAGAGCAAGGGGACATATGTATACTTATGGCTGATCCATGTTGATGTACAGCAGAAATCATCACAATATTGTAAAGTACTTGTCCTCCAATTAAAAAAAATAAAATTAAGTGTTATCTGATGTAAACATAACAGTCAGTGTGAAATTCTAGAGGACTATAATGAACCTCTATATACAATTCAGAGATCTTTAACCACAACACTATATTCACACTTTAAATGGGTGGAATGTGAATAAAATAGCTAAAATTGGTAAATTATTGATAAGGTACTAAGCCATTGAAAATCAAAGCATAATAAATTATTATATGGACAGAGGAGCTACAGTCCATGGGGTTGCAGTCAGATATGGCTAAGGGATTAACACTTTCATTAAAAGACAAATTTGCCTACTGAGTTGCTCCATGAATTTAATATAGGCACATTGAGTCATTCAACAAATAATTTCATCATGAAAATTTTCATACAAAGAGAGTATAGAAGTCGATATTTTTAAAACTCAGGTTAAAGTGCAAAAATGAGGTTTTTAAAAACACACTAAGTTTTTGCCACATATACTTTTTTAAATGGAGAGGGCAATGGCACTCCACTCCAGTACTCTTGCTGGAAAATCCCATGGACGGAGGAGCCTGGTGGGCTGCAGTCCATGGGGTCATGAAGAGTCGGACATGACTGAGCGACTTCACTTTGACTTTTCACTTTCATACACTGAAGAAGGAAATGGCAACCCTCTCCAGTATTCTTGCCTAGAGAATCCCAGGGATGGGGGAGCCTGGTGGGCTGCCATCTATGGGGTCGTACAGAGCCGGACACGACTGAAGCGACTTAGCAGCAGCAGCATACTTTTTTAAATAGAGCAATACAGATACAATCACAGTGGTGTCTGCATTTTCTGGTTACCGAATTTGCCTGCTATTTCTGTCCATGTTTTGATACTTCTGTGTATTCTTGCATCAACACCATATAGAATTTCATGTGGTTTATAATTTATATAAATGATGTTACAGCTACATGTCCTGCAATCCACTTTTTTCACTCAACATTAATTTTGAGATTGCTAATATCAAAGCATTTAACTCTGGCTCATTTATTTTAGATTCTTTTTATAGTACCCCAATCATTACTCATTTATTCAGTTAATTATTTACTGAGTATCTACTAAATTCCAGGTGGCAATATGGGTGATGAGGCCAAATCAGTCAACTAAATATGGGACACAATGGCTGCTGTGTTAAAGCCTTCTTGCTAGGGAACAGATTCCAATGCATGCCTCCTTTCTTTGGGGATATCTTCTTGTGGCTCAGATGGTAAAGGAACTGCCTGCGATGAAGGAGACCCGGGTTCTGTCCCTGGGTTGGGAAGATCCCCTGGGGAAGGAAATGGCCAGGCACTCCAGTACTCTCACCTGGAAAATTCCATGGATGGAGGAGCATGGTAGGCTACAGTCCATAGGGTTGCAGAATCAGATAGGACTGAGTGACTTCACTTTTCTTTTCACATTTTACTGTTACGAACAGTGCCACAGTGAGTGACCACAAGCATTACTACTTGTGCGTTTGTTTTAGAGGAGAAATAAATGAACAAGGACAGGGTTTTCTCTAGACTGGGCACACCTTCAATCTTACAATATAACACAAATTGTCCTGTAAATACAAATTGTTCTGTTAGCTTTACACACACACACATGGGGCTATTAAACGGTTCCCACGATTCACAGTCTCACACACCGGTCTTTTTAAATTTGGTGACTTTTGCCCCCTGATGGATGTGTGATGGTACCTAATTCGTGTTTTCCTAAGTTGAGCATCTTGTATATTAACTGTAATTATGGGCCACTCCTCACTTCTCTCTCATGGATTACCTGTTCTTATTTATTATCTATGTATTGGATTGTCTTTTTCTTATTGATATTTAAGCATGTCTGGTACCCTGGGAATTATTGTTGACCAGATGGGTTGTTTTTATCCTGGTGTATGGCTTTTTTGTTTTTGAAAACATATTTCTGTCATGTGAAGGTATTTGATTTTAATATATTTTAATATCTACCATTTTGTAATGATGTCATTTCTTCCTTTTTAAGGAAATGATCATTTATTCAAATGTATGAAGACATTCTACAATATTTTATACAGGTTTTAAGACCTGACTCATCATGTTTATGTTCTTAACGCACCTAGAATGCACTTTTGTATCTGAGGGAAGGGACTAGGTTTAGTTTGCTCTTGTTTCATGTTTCTAGTTGTGACAGCTAAAGTGTTCATATATTCTAGTTGTTTTGTGCTTCTCATTTCGTTTCCTTGGAGCTAGCGCTCATGTAACTTGCTTTGGGTAATGCAGAGCGAATAGAAGAATGTGTATATACATTCAGTATAATGCGACAGGATCCAGAAAATAAGCAGGGAATCGGCCTTCAGCCAGCTTCCCTCACAGCAAAGTTGTCAAGTAGGTGAAGTTCCTTGGAGGTGCACTCATCCACGTTCCCAGGTCCTCTGCACGGTAAGGATACAGGCCTGCCTTCTATAAGCAGGAACTTGTCCTTGGTTTTCAGTTCTTCACCTATCACCTTGGGCAAGCAAAGACAAACCTCTCTCTCCTAAATTACACTCTCCAAACAACACTAAAGCTGCAACCACTGGAGAAGAAAATGACTAAGAAATTAACTGCTGCTGTTTTTCCCAGTAGTGAGTTCAGGTTAATGGGATATTTGCATTATGAAAGGCATAAGAAGGGCGTCCATGGTGGCTCTGACGGTAGAGAATCTACCGGTAATGCAAGAGACTCGGGTTCGATCCCTGGGCCAGGAAGATCCCCTGGAGAAGGAAATGCCAACCCACTCAAGTATTCTTGCCTGGAAAATCTCATGGACAGAGAATCCTGGTGGGTTACAGTCCACAGGGGTGTAAGAGTCAGAGGCGACTGAGCAACTAACAGCCTGAAGGCATAATAGAATAAAGCAGAAAGTGAAAGTACAATCTTTCAGTCGTGTCCAACTCTTTGCGACCCCATGTACTGGAGCCTACCAGGCTCCTCCATCCACGGAATTTTCCAGGCAAGATCCTGGAGTGGGTTGCCATTTACTTCCCCAGGGGATCTTGCTGACCCAGGGATCAAACGCAGGTGGGTCTCCCACATTGCAGGCAGACACTTTACCATCTGATCCACCTGGGAAGCCAAGTCTAAAACCCCTGGGAAATACATTTCTAATTTTGAATCTAGCATTTACAACAGTTCTGCCATGAACTAGTTGTGCAACTTTTGTCAAGATCCTCGTTACTCAGTGTCTTCAGTTGTACAGTGAACAGAATGATACTTGTGTTACAGGGTTGATATTGGAATGACAAAGCAACACTGCATGACTGCTTGCCTAGTACAGTGCCTGGCACATGGTAGACACGAAGGTGAGACTGAGTAACAGGCAAACTTGGCCTTGGAATGCGGAATGAAACAGGGCAAAGGCTAATAGAGTTTTGCCAAGAGAATGCACTGGGCATAGCAAACAAAAGCAACACTGCATGACTGCTTGCCTAGTACAGTGCCTGGCACATGGTAGACACGAAGGTGAGACTGAGTAACAGGCAAACTTGGCCTTGGAATGCGGAATGAAACAGGGCAAAGGCTAATAGAGTTTTGCCAAGAGAATGCACTGGGCATAGCAAACACCTTCTTCCAACAACACAAGAGAAGACTCTACAAGTAGACATCACCAGATGGTCAACACCGAAATCAGATTGATTATATTCTTTGCAGCCAAAGATGGAAAAGCTCTATAGAGTCAGCAAAAACAAGACCAGGAGCTGACTGTGGCTCAGATCATGAGCTCCTTATTACCAAATTCAGACGTAAATAGAAGAAAGTAGGGAAAACCACTAGACCTGTTATGTATGACCTAAATCAAATCCCTTATGATTATACAGTGGAAGTGAGAAATAGATTTAAGGGACTAGGTCTGATAGATAGAGTGCCTGATGAACTATGGAATGAGGTTCATGACATTGTATAGGAGACAGGGATCAAGACAATCCCCGTGGAAAAGAAATGCAAAAAAGCAAAATGGCTGTCTGGGGAGGCCTTACAACTAGCTGTGAAGAGAAGAGAGATGAAAAGCAAAGGAGAAAAGGAAAGATATAAGCATCTGAATGCAGAGTTCCAAAGAATAGCAAGAAGAGATAAGAAAGCCTTCTTCAGTGATCAATGTAAAGAAATAGAGGAAAACAACAGAATGGGAAAGACTAGAGATCTCTTCAAGAAAATTAGAGATACCAAGGGAAATTTTCATGCAAAGATGGGCTTGATAAAGGACAGAAATGGTATGGACCTAACAGAA
>SJYX01021040.1:56565-70459 GCA_006410675.1 Oreotragus oreotragus | reverse complement strand
TTTCTGCTTTATTGACTATGCCAAAGCCTTTGACTGTGTGGATCACAATAAACTGTGGAAAATTCTGAAAGAAATGGGAATACCAGACCACCTGACCTGCCTCTTGAGAAACCTGTATGCAGCTCAGGAAGTAAAAGTTAGAACTGGACATGGAACAATAGACTGGTTTCAAATAGAAAAAGGAATACGTCAAGGTTGTCTATTGTCACCCTGCTTATTTAACTTATATGCAGAGTACATCATGAGAAACGCTGAGCTGGAAGAAACACAAGCTGATATCAAGATTGTCGGGAGAAATATCAATAACCTCAGATATGCAGATGACACCACACTTATGGAAGAAAATGAAGAACTAAAGAGCATCTTGATGAAAGTGAAAGAGAAGAGTGAAAAAGTTAGCTTAAAGCTCAACATTCAGAAAACAAAGATTATGGCATCTTGTTCCATCACTTCATGGGAAATAGATGGGGAAACAGTGGAAACAGTGTTAGGCTTTATGTTTTTGGGCTGCAAAATCACTGTAGATGGTGACTGCAGCCATGAAATTAAAAGACACTTACTCCTTGCAAGGAAAGTTATGACCAACCTAGACAGCATATTAAAAATCAGAGACATTACTTTGCCAACAAAGGTCCATCTAGTCAAGGCTATAGTTTTTCCAGTGGTCATGTATGGATGTAAGAGTTGGACTGTGAAGAAAGCTGAGTGCCGAAGAATTGATGCTTTTGAACTGTGGTGCTTGAGAAGACTCTTGAGAGTCCTAAAGGAGTTCAGTCCTGGGTGTTCACTGGAAGGACTGATGCTGAGGCTGAAACACCAATACTTTGGCCACCTCATGCAAAGAGTTGACTCATTGGAAAAGACCCTGATGCTGGGAGGGACTCGGGCGCTGGAGGAGAAGGGGACGACAGAGGATGAGATGGCTGGATGGCATCACCGACTCGATGTACATGAGTTTGGGTGAACTCTAGGAGTTAGTGATGGACAGGGAGGCCTGGTGTGCTGTGATTCATGGGTTCGCAAAGAGTCGGGCACGACTGAGTGACTGAACTGAACTGAACTGAACTGAATATTTGCAATAATACCAGTGGTGTTCTTTGATAGTGGAAGAAATTTTTAGGATAGAATTTTGTTCTGTTATCCTGAAAGCACAAGAGGCAGGCTGCCTATTGGGAAGAAATATTAATGTGATTGTTAGCTTTTTTGAAGCTTCAGAGGTAATATAGGGAATTCTGGAATCAGTTATTTATTATAAAGCAATAATTTCAAATTAACTGTGCAAGAATATCTTATTTGTGTAAAACAGATAACTACTAAGAACCTACTGCACAGCACAGGGAACTCTAGTCAGTGCTCTGTGGTAACCTAAATGAGAAGGAAGTTCAAAAAAGAGGGGATATATATATGTATATACACATATAGCTCATTCACTTTGGTGTATAGTAGAAACTAATGCAACATTGTAAAGCCACTATACTCCAATAAAAATTAATAAGAAAGAAAAAGGAAAATAAGGAAATATTCTCACTATACTCCAATAAAAATTAATAAGAAAGAAAAAGGAAAATAAGGAAATATTCTCACAAGTAACATTGCCTTTTCCACCTTCATCTTCACTGTTTGATAATTCAAAAAGGATCTACTAGCTTTTTAGAAGAGTGACAGCACACTCTCATTCTACATCAGAATGCAAGCTCCCATTCATAGATTCATGTTCTTTCTTCCAGCAGAGAAGCTTAAATACACTGAGTTAGAACTGTACATAGTAAGAGGTGGGACCTCAAAGTGTTAAAAGTACTAGAGATTTTAGATTCTGATTTTATGTTCTCTAAACGGCATTCTTTTCCTGCTTAAGTGTTTAGAAACAATTCTCCCACTTCAAAATAAATCAAATACATTTTCCTTGCTTATGTGACTTCTTATAGAATGAAAGACACTGTACATAAACATCTCCCTTTTATTTCAAAGGTTCATGGCAGTCAGATTATTTTTAAAGCTTATAAGTTGTTAAATAAGAAGCAAGATGCATTTATTAGAAATTGAAATGAGGAGAGATGAAATACAAGTCAATAAAAGATAAAATAATTTTCCAGTGATTAAATTAAAAGACTAAGGGATTAAACTCATGTAAAGAACTGTTAGTGGCATTGACTGTGCAGGTCTCATTATTTCATGAATTATTAATTCATCTTCAAATAACAAAAGTGTGAGACTTAATTAATTTTTACAAAATGTTTGAAGACATTATTATTGTAGGAAATATGGATCAATATTATTATCAATTTAATTATTCAGTGTGATTACAGCTTTCCTTAAACCTCTTTACTTTGAAAACACTCGAAAATAACTTTTAGAGTAAGTTTTTATGTATTGGTCCGTATTCAATAAGAAATAAAGATGAATCCTGAAAATCATCAATGTGTCCATTTGAATACTAAGCAAAATTAAATTCACTACCACATATGTCAACTTGAACTTGATTTACAAGTTTGTGTGTGTGTTAATTCTTCACCTATAAAAGTTTTTCAGCACACTAATAAACCTAGGAATAATATTTCATACTACTATACTATTTGTAGGCTTACAACATGCTTTCTCAGGCGTTCCTATATTTAATCTAGATAACATCTTTGGAGTTAGGAAAGAAGATAGGGTATTCTCATCTTACGAATGAAAAATTGAGGTTCAGTGAATTGCCCTAAGATCCAGAGGTGATAAGTGGTGTCAACATGAGAACCTGTTTCTCCTTATTTCTTGCACAGTGTTTATGCCAGTGTAAGCATCTTGTGCTTCTCCAAGCAGCTTCACCTTGGAGCTCAGGTCGCTGTGCACATTGCTACAAAGACTGAACATTTCAGTCGCTCAGTCGTGTCTGACTCTTTGTGACCCCATGGACTGCAGTATGCCAGGCTTCCTTGTCCATTACCAACTCCTGGAACTTGCTCAAACTCAGGTCCATCAAGTAAGTGATGTCATTCAACCATCTCATCCTCCATTGCCCCCTGCTCCTCCTGCCTTCAATCTTTCCCAGCATCAGGATCTTTTCCAGTGAGACAGTTCTTTGCATCCGGTGGCCAAAGTACTGAAGCTTCAGCTTCAATAACAGTCCTAGCAATGAATATTCAGGACTGATTTCCTTTAGGGTGGACTGGTTGGATCTCCTTGCAGTCCAAGGGACTCTCAGTTCAAAAGCATCAATTCTTTGGCACTCAGCTTTCTTTATAGTCCAACTCTCACATCCATACATGACTACTGGAAAAACCATAACTTTGACTAGATGGAGCTTTGTTGGCAAAGTGCTGTCTCTGCTTTTTAATATGCTGTCTAGGTTGGTCATAACTTTTCTTCCAAGTAGCAAATGTCTTTTAATTTCATGGCTGCACTCACCATCTGCAGTGATATTGTAACCCCACCTCCCAAAAAAAATAAACGGGTATGTAAACAGGCATGTGTGTGTATTCCCTTCACCTATGAGAACTGTGACCATAACAGAAAGAATATCATGTTGAATATTTATAGCATGATTTTTCATTCTTTAAAGCATTTTATAGTGACTAAAGTCATCAGCAAACACAGGCACACACACACACACAAATCTACCAGAATGAGTTGTTAAACTAGAAGAAAGTCAGGTTTAAAAGTTAAATTTTACTTTGAGTTCTCACTTGAATATATGTCTTATTAAAATAAGGGTTGGAAAGAGGCTCATCCTTTCATCCTGTAGTGTAAAATCTACACTTTGGACCTGCAGAAACTAGCCTTTATTTATTAACAGGGTAAAAACGAGTTCAGGAATTTTCACATTGAGTCAAAATCCCTTTCAGTTAATAACTATCATTTGCATTTCTACCAGAAAGAGAAAAAAAACAAAAGAATTCTAAATCTGAAAGATCAGAGAAGTTTAATATAATACCAAATCATCCTGCTAAGAGTTTCCAGATGGCAGGGAAGAGGGGCTGCTGAGACGGCTGGGGAAAATGTATTGTCCAGAAAGCAACCACAGTTCCTATCAACAGCATGGCAAAGACACTGCTTTAATGAAAAATTCTAATATTCTGAAAAGTTTTTGTCACTACACAATGTAGATTTTCTTAAGTATAGTCTCCACTTGTGTTGGAATCATTCTGATCTTGGGAACATCAATCTCACTGCTTCTCATATTCTTTCATTTATTTTAAATGATTAGAAATACAAACTATATTCATCTCCTAAAACTGTATAGTTGCATAGGTTATGTTTGTAAGATTCACTTGAATTATGAAACTAGTCTTCACATAATAGTAGCTTCCTTCTTTAAAAAATAATCAGCGTTGAATTTGTCTCCTTACTATCTCAATGAGTCGACTTGATAGCTGGATAATTTGCTAATGATATAATTGCACCTTTACAATTTTTGATCACATCTGAAATCAGTAAATTGATGCTTTCAATCCATGATTTTAAAAATCGACCGCCTCAGAGACTGCGTTGATATGGGAAGTGAGCCAGATGCACTAACCACACAGTGAAGACTATCATTGTACTGATGGAAATGCAAAAGCCTTAAGACGTATGTTAGAGATTTCCAGTTTATAAATACATGGTTTAAAGATTATTTTTAAGTGAAATTGTGTAAAATCCCTTTCAAGTCTGAGTCATCAAAGAATGTCAATTAAATTTCAAGGAAGTGAAAACAAACTGAATACATTCAAAAAAAGAACAATTGTGATTAGTGAGAGTAATAACTTTTATGGTTCTCACTCTGTGAAGCATTAAGGATTTGGCATTTTAGGAATAATGCAGGCTTTCTTGCATCAGGCGTGATGCTGTGTCACTAATTTGGTTAGCACATGGGCCCACTTAAGAGGCACTCTGAACTCTCTAACAGTGGCTAACTCCTCCCCATTCGTGTCCCCACAAGACCTGGTTTGGGGTGACTGGATGGTGCTCCTTACCATGCTGGTCTCCCTGCTGCAGCACAAATGTTTGTAATCTTATTACCATTGGCATTTGCTCTTCATTAGGTGATAATTATACCACCAGTCAGAGGCTTGCTTCAAATATTTTGTTTAGTGCAGTTTTTCCAAGGTCAAGTTGTTGTGATGAGTGGATAAGAAATGTTGGACCAATTTGAGCACTGTTGAGAGGACTGCCACATTCAGAGATAAAACTAATTAGGACGCCATTCATGCTACTTCATCACCGTGACACAAGCATGCTCCTTAACATACATCTCTAATTTCTGCTTTCTAATGAAATGAAGAGCTTCCTACTTGCTAAGAGCCATGCTGTTTCAGCAGAAGGCCAGTGGGAGAGAAGAACTAACAAGGAGGAAAAGGAAACAGAGAATCCAGCTGGCAGTCTTGGAGGGAGCAATGGGAAATGAAATGATGGAGGAGAACCAGAGGAGATGTTTCAAGGTACAAGAAGGTCATACCAAAAAGGACAAGCAATGAAAAGATGTGCGGGGGCAGAAAGGCATCACTGGGAAAGTGAGAAAGAAGATCATCTGGCAGTCACATCCTGGAGAGATGACAGAAGGGAAGCCAGGGGGCAAAGACCATCAGTAACCAACCACCGCGCAGTCATTTTTATCAGGTAGAACCCGCCAAAGTGGAAGCAACACAGGTAGTGCAAGCAGAGCCTGGCCATTTCATGATGTATTTTTATTTATTTAAAGAGTAGTTCCAAATTCCTTCTAGATGAATGGAAATTTTATCATATGTTTTGGCAGGACGCTTAAGCCACAGAGTAAATGCCTTGCAAGTTCATTAGCAGACTATTTCAAAGGAAAACTTCTACCAGCTTTGGAATTATGAGAAACAGAAATCTTAGAAATATATTTTCCCTTCTGTGTTTCTGGGAAAATAATTTTTAGAAAACATTTTGTAAGAAACTTCTGAGTATAGGAGAAAGGAAAAAAATAAAGCACATGGCTGAGGCAACATAAAAAACAATTCAATGAAGAATTTTGGGGAGAGAACCAGAGCGGTAGAGTTACAGAGGGTCAGAATGTAACTTCAGTTAGAGTCAGATCTTGGCCTCATTGATTTCTAGTTGTGTGTCATTAATTCAGCTAAACTACTAGCTGTTTCAGGGGCTAAAATGTAAAATGAGCACAATAATGGCATGCTTTAGCCACCACAGTAATTAAATAAGGCACTACCAATACTCATTTCTAAGTAATACTTAATAATATCTATTAGTCATTAATAACTTTATAATCCAAATCATGTGATTTAGCATCAATTTTCTTCCCTGTCATTACCAAAAATGACCAAATTCAGTATATGTTTGTGTGCATACATATGATAAAATGTATAAAGGTAATTCACAAAATTCTTATTCTGATTATTCTGAAAATACCATTGTTTTGAGTGTAGCTTGTCCTGTGTCTTCATGTTTTGCTTGAATGCATCATCCTTTCCTTTCCATCACTAAAATACCAACAATCCCCAACTCAAGTCGTCCATAATCAGTTTTCAGAGAAATATTAAAGGCCACAGAGCCAGATGCTAAACAAGTGCCTGATAAGAGAATGGTAAATTTAAGTAGCACAGCATGGATAGAATAGATAAAAGGGGGCGGGGGACTGCCTTGGGTCATCCTAATTCACTTTTTTCTTGGAATTAAACCCTCAAGTCAGAAAGTAGAAGAAGGAATGGCTGGAAAACTCCCAGTTCTAATGCCACCCACTTACAAAGTCCACAGATCAAAATTCCTGCATGAAACTGCAGAAGTCTTCATGGCTGCTACACTTGACTGCTGGCTAGAATTCCAGTTCCCATCATTTCACTTGCTGAGGTGGTCTTTGATCAGATCCAGGGGATTTTCTGGGTAGTACAATTACTTTGGGAACATAATTGCTTTCCCAGTGATGTCCACACAGCCCACTCAGTTGCACTGGCAGTTGCTGTGTCTGTGAAACTTACAGCTCTGCCGTACTATCTGACGTCGGTGTTGGATATACGGGAGGGATTTAACATGCTCATGATGCTAAACCATGCCATTGTCAGGCTCACCAGGTGACTCGTTGTCACTCTGTCATCCTGGTTAGCTTTTATTACTTGGTGGGTAATTGCCCTAAGTGCATAAGACACAATAAGATGAGAAAACCTGATCACGAATTATAAGGGATCTTCTACATCACAAATGGAAAAATGAAGCATGTTGGCAGGATCTAGAAGTGAGCCCAAGGAGAGTGTGGAAATGCAAATAAAACTTTAGACTGAGAGATGTGGGAACTTATAGTAAGAATGTGTGGTAGCATTGTCCTGAGTTAAGCAGAACCACTGGACTGTTCGGCTGAGAGCATCCATTAAAAACACTGATGACAACAACAAAAAAATGAAGGTACCTATTTTCTTTTCTCATGACACAGGGAAAGAAAACCAGGACTATTAGAGTACATCAGAAAAAGGAACACATGAAACGTTTTATAACAGAATTCTGGATTCTGACAAAGCATTTAACTATACAAGAGAGAGGGTTCTCCATGACCACATCCTCCTATCTGCCCCCTGCCCCCATAAGCTGGCTCGTTGCCAATCAAGGATGGTGGTACTGCCTGCTCTGATGGCACTGGTACCGGTACCAAGCTACCCTCGCCCCACTGAGCTTAGTGCAGATGGCGGCTGTGCCCGTGATAATTCCAGTCTCTTTCCGTCACAGATCATCTTTATAAGCCAGGCATGTCAGTGCTCTAAACTGATGAGGTAAGTAGTGATTAAGGCTAAGTGGAACTTGTTAATTCAGCAACACTTTAAAATAATTGAACATGAATAAAATGGCAAATTATAATCAAAGTCCTTTGGGAGTACATCTGAAAGCTACATAATGCTACATTAGTTCATCATGACTAATACTATTATAATTAATATTAAATGGTAAAATAATGACGGGCTTCCTATTCTGAACTTGCATGCTATGGAAGAGATTTCCTGGCATGTGACATTGGAGTGAGGGGTAGGGACAAAGGACATGGAAAATGCAAACGATCATCTTGCAGCACAATTTTTTTTTTAAACTCAGCATCTCCCTGTTGAATTGCTTTGTTAGCCTCTTCAGTATTTGAACCACAACGTTGTTCTCCATCAGAGCACAGTGTTTGAAAAGAATAGACAGTGGTAAGAGTCTCCTAAAGTGATTTCTAAGGTTTTAATACTCAACATATGCAGGAGGCAATAGCATGTTTGTTTAAGAGCTTTTGCGATGCAAAGAGTGACCTTTGTGTTTCTAAGAATGCCTGATAATTGAATGGAGTCGCTGCATATTGGAAAATAAGGTACCTGTAAGGCAGGAATCATATTCCACCGGCCCTTGTAATTGAAGGGCACAGTTTATGTCAGATTGGGAGCCCTGCCTCAAAGAACCTCAATAATCATAAGCAGTGGGGGACTAGCACTTTCCATGGTGAGGGCAGGGGGATCTTGTCGCAGGTCACTCAGAACAAAAATAAAGAGACACACTTGACTCTGAATCCAAGGGTGTTTGCCTGACATGATGCCTTGAAAATAGGTGGCAACATAAAATTCCCGAATGTGGAATTCAGATTTGTGAGAGTGTCTTTAAGTGTATTTTAGAGGTTGATCATAATCCACCAAACAGCTGGTAGAAAGAAGTGGAAAAGCGCAGAATAAAAGGCTAAGTTAAAAAACCAAATCAAATGCACGAGTGCAGCTGAGTGGAGATGGTGATGTGGACAGTGGGGAAGGGTGAAGCCTGCTTGGGCTCCTGCCTTCCCAAGGGGTGTTTGCTTTTTGTCTGGATGGTAGTGAAGATGCCTCAAGCTCTTCAAAGGAGCAACTGACAGTCCACAAGGATTTGTTTGTTTAATGACTATGATGTACCACTCTCCCACATGGCGTTTATTACTCTGACACATTTAGGTCAAGAGAAGTGAGCCCTCAGTTCAAACACAGGTCGCTGTCCTTCTGTGAACCACAGCAATGGATCCTCCCCATTCAGCGATTTTAAGCCTCAAGATATTAATAGGAGTTTCCGTCAAGTGTCTCATATTCCATCCACATCCTTTTTGCTGAATGTACTTTATATTTTACCTTTACTATGTCAAATGATTCAGCTTTCATTGAAACAGCGTGGCTGCCGTGGCATTCAGGTTTGCCTTAAAACAACCGAAATAAAGCTACCCTCTCTATTTTTCAATTTCATAAAACAATCAACAGAGATATACCATCTGCAAGTCCCATTTATCCGGCTTCCGGGGAAGAAAAAAATCCCCTAAAGATAAAGAAAGAAATGTGCTGGATTTTACCAGAGTATAAATTCTGCTTTGTAACTAGACTAGGTGAGAAGCTTTGCAAAGGACAATTTGAACTTTAGCTTATATCTTCTTTTTCTTGAGTGTTCCCTTCAGCTCCAGAGGTAATCACTATGACCCCAGATCATTCCTCCAGATTCTTTTGATTGTCTAAACTCCAGTGTCTTTACGAGTTTTTATGGAATCTTTGACCTCCCCGGCAGTGTCCTCAGTTAATTGGACCACAGTTTTGAGCTGTTAGCTTGACACCATGGGTGGCTGTGCTTTTAAGAAACACAATGTCATGTTCCTTTCAGGTTCAGCTATGAATTCGTATTCTGCCTCAGTAAAACCTCAGGAGAAACCCATCTAAGAAAACGCTGTGCACTCAACAGCTAGGTAAGTAGAATAATGAACTTTTCACGGTCACAGATGGAGTACAACCCTTCCTAAGAGCTCACCTGAAATAAAATAAAATGCCAAACATACACAGCACTGAAAAATCATGTTGTGACATGAAATTTCAAAAGCAGATAATGGGAAAAATAGACTTGCAATCTCTAACATGTTACAATGTTTCAGCATACTGGAAAACATTCCAAAGCACGGCTATGTGTTTTTAGTATAATTATTAAAGATAATTATTAAAATAGAATCCCATTCTACAGTGATATAAAATGAATATTGTTCACATAAAAGAGTAAATGCTTAGAGGAGAGAGGTGATAAAGTGTTCCAACAAAAGTCAGACCAGTTCGTATTTTAGTAATTATTTATAAATGAATAATTGAATTCAATATTGCCTATAATGGACCAAAACTCCACCTATGATGGCCAGAAAGGAAGATCTCCAGTCATGAGTGACAGGTGTACGCACTGGTCACAGATAACACAGAGAAATGTCAAACTTAATAGATCAAGTGTTCTTTCCAGAATACCGAGATACCCAACTATGAAACCAAGCTCCTGTGTGATGTAGCCATATCAAAATGATTTCTTCTTTGTAATTATCTTAATACCCAACTTCTCCCATTTCTTCTACCCTTCAGCAGGAACACGGCTCATCAACAGACCTCCCTCCTTCTTTTCTTCTTTCCTTCCTTCCTCATCCCCTCCCTCTCTTTCTTATTTTCCGCAGACATCTATAGAATTAAACAAAATCACAGGTGTCAGGTGTCAGGAGGATCTAAGAGACAAGCTAATCCATCACTGTTATCATCCAGATGAGAAATGTAGGCCAAATAGGATCAGTAGCTTGCTCAGAATTCCGCAGGTAATAAGATTCAGATTCCGGATATGGATATTCTGCCTGCTGGCACACCGTTCTTTTCTTTCCTACCACACCATCTGATATCTTTAATTTCTCACAGCTTTTCCAGTCTTTATTACTAGAAGAAACACTCTATGTTACACTTTGTGCCAATAGTTATTCAAGCATTTCTCTCCAGCTCCCCTTTGACACACAGTCTGCAGAACCGTCTTCCCGATTACACAGCTTTGGAAGAAACTCTGCCAGGGGTGGGTGTCCATGGAAAGGGTGGTGAACAGGCTTGGATTCCAATTATCATCTGATTATTATTTTAGTCAGTATTTATCGATTACATACTTTGCATCAGGCAGTGTTCTAAATATTGGGTTTAGCACAACATACAAAAATCATCATCATGGATAATACACCTTCACAGGAATACAACACACAAACAGACAGATGATAGAGACAGACAGACAGAAAGAAAAAGGGGGGAAAAAGGAAGCATAGAGAGTAAGGCTTCTATTTTTATACAGGTATTCAGAGCAGACCTCAGGAAGAGGGACCATTAGAAAAGATAATTGAAGAAAAAGAGTAAATTAGGCAAAGATCTGGGAGAAGGATGCTCTAGGCAGAAGGAAACCAATGCCTGCAGGCTGGGGTGAGTTTAGAATGTTCTAAGGATGTTCTAGGGTGTCAGTAAGGTAGGAGCAAGGAGAATGAAAGAGAAGGTTGTAGGGAATATGGAGGGAAATAATATGTTGGAGAGAAGAGGTAGGTGGGTCTTTCACAGCCTTAGAGATCTCAGTAAAGACTTTAGTTCTCACTGATGGCAGAAAGTTAAGAGGAACTAAAAAGTCTCTTGAGGAAAGTGAAAAAGTTGAGTGAAAAAGTTGGCTTAAAACTCAACATTCAGAAAACTAAGATCATGGGATCTGGTCCCATCACTTCATGGCAAATAGATGGGGGAACAGTGGAAACAGTGTCAGACTTTATTTTGGGGGGCTCCAAAATCACTGCAGATGGTGACTGCAGCCATGAAATTAAAAGGCGCTTACTCCTTGGAAGCAAAGTTATGACCAACCTAGATAGCATATTAAAAAGCAGAGACATTATTTTGCCAACAAAGGTCTGTCTAATGAACGCTATGGTTTTTCCAGTGGTCATGTATGGATGTGAGAGTTGGACTGTGAAGAAAGCTGAGCACAGAAGAATTGATGCTTTTGAACTGTGGTGTTGGAGAAGACTCTTGAGAGTCCCTTGGACTGCAAGGAGATCCAACCAGTCCATNAGCATAGAGAGTAAGGCTTCTATTTTTATACAGGTATTCAGAGCAGACCTCAGGAAGAGGGACCATTAGAAAAGATAATTGAAGAAAAAGAGTAAATTAGGCAAAGATCTGGGAGAAGGATGCTCTAGGCAGAAGGAAACCAATGCCTGCAGGCTGGGGTGAGTTTAGAATGTTCTAAGGATGTTCTAGGGTGTCAGTAAGGTAGGAGCAAGGAGAATGAAAGAGAAGGTTGTAGGGAATATGGAGGGAAATAATATGTTGGAGAGAAGAGGTAGGTGGGTCTTTCACAGCCTTAGAGATCTCAGTAAAGACTTTAGTTCTCACTGATGGCAGAAAGTTAAGAGGAACTAAAAAGTCTCTTGAGGAAAGTGAAAAAGTTGGCTTAAAACTCAACATTCAGAAAACTAAGATCATGGGATCTGGTCCCATCACTTCATGGCAAATAGATGGGGGAACAGTGGAAACAGTGTCAGACTTTATTTTGGGGGGCTCCAAAATCACTGCAGATGGTGACTGCAGCCATGAAATTAAAAGGCGCTTACTCCTTGGAAGGAAAGTTATGACCAACCTAGATAGCATATTAAAAAGCAGAGACATTATTTTGCCAACAAAGGTCTGTCTAATGAACGCTATGGTTTTTCCAGTGGTCATGTATGGATGTGAGAGTTGGACTGTGAAGAAAGCTGAGCACAGAAGAATTGATGCTTTTGAACTGTGGTGTTGGAGAAGACTCTTGAGAGTCCCTTGGACTGCAAGGAGATCCAACCAGTCCATCCTAATGGAGACCAGTCCTGGGTGTTCATTGGTAGGACTGAAGCTGAAGCTGAAACTCCAATACTTTGGCCACCTGATGCAAACAGCTGACTCCTGTGAAAAGACCATGATGCTGGGAAAGATTAGGGCAGGAGGAGAAGGGGACGACAGAGGATGAGATGGCTGGATGGCATCACGGACTCGATGGACGTGAGTCTGAGTGCACTCCAGGAGTTGGTGATGGACAGGGAGGCCTGGCGTGCTGCAGTTCATGGGGTCTCAAAGAGTCGGACACGACTGAGTGACTGAACTGAACTGAACTCTCTGATTGTTGTGGATGAGGTTACAGAAAGGCAAAAGAAAAAGCAGATGGTCTAATTAAAAGGCTACTGCAACCCAACAAAAGCTGACAGAAGCCTGAGCAAGAGAGGGGGAGATGGCAACGACTGGACATGGGACGACAGGGAATTCATTTTGGAGGTAGATTCAACAGGGTGGGTGGGTGGTGTGCATTTGTGATGTGAGTGAGAAGGGTCACAGATGGCTGGAGCTCTCCACTGGATATGTCAGGCAGATCACTGGGTATATGAATGCAGGGCTCAGGGGAGAGTTTAACCCATAGATGGAAAGTTGGGAGTCACCAAGTTTAAAGGTAATTGAAAGCCATGAGACTGGATACCACCACCTAGAAAGCCTCTGGCTAGAGAAGATATCTAAGGATGATGCTTTGGGATACCCTACGGTGTAGCCAGCAGGGTGATGAGGAGGAGCTAACAAAGGAAACTGAGATGAGGGGCTAAGAGTAGAGGAAAACCAAGAACAAGTGGTGTGCTGAGTATCCAGCGGAAGAAATGAAGAAAAGAAGGAAGGAGCACCTGTGTCAAGCATCACTGATGGACTAAGATGAGAACCGTGAGATGCACAATCCGTTTAGCAAAAGCTGTCTAGATTTTGTCCAGAGGGGTTCAGTGAAGTGGTGGAATCAAAACCCGATGTTTTTTGTTCTCAAGAGAAAAGGGAGAGCGTAGGGACTGGAAGGGACATGTGGGGCAAACAACTTCTGACATGGTGCACGAGGGTGGTTGATGGAGGCTTCTCTGAGGAGGCAAGGCTAACCAGTCTCAGAATTTTGAACAAAATATTGACAGGTAAATAGCCTAACAGAAGCAGTGCTTCAGTTCAAGTGAACTGTATGAAGAAGAAGAAGAAGAAGAAGAAGAAGAAGAAGAAGAAGAAGAAGAAGAAGAAGAAGAAGAAGAAGAAGAAGAAGAAGAAGAAGAAGAAGAAGAAGAAGAAGAAGAAGAAGAAGAAGAAGAAGAAGAAGAAGAAGAAGAAGAAGAAGAAGAAGAAGAAGAAGAAGAAGA
>SJYX01021040.1:32199-52434 GCA_006410675.1 Oreotragus oreotragus | reverse complement strand
TACTCCTTTTCCTATTTGGAACCAGTCTGTTGTTCCATGTGCAGTTCTAACTGTTGCTTCCTGACCTGCATACAGATTTCTCAAGAGGAAGGTTAGGTGGTCTGGTATTCCCATCTCTTTCAGAATGTTCCACAGTTTATTGTGATCCACACAGTCAGAGGCTTTGGCATAGTCAATAAAGCAGAAATAGATGTTTTTCTGTAACTCTCTTGCTTTTTCCAAGATCCAGCGGATGTTGGCAATTTGATCTCTGGTTCCTCTGCCTTTTCTAAAACCATGAGCCCCATGGATACCAGCAGAGGGAAGAAATGAGTGCAAACAGCACCCCCAACTTTACGGTCATGTGGAATCTACTTCAAAACACACTGAATTAACTAGATGATTTAAAATAAGTTAGTTGTTATGTTTCTACCTGAAGATCATCTAGTAGAACCTTAGGCTCCCAGAATGAGAGATCCTTTGGGTCTTAATTCTGGGCAGCTCCCAGGACCTTCATGTGTACTTGGCTTGAAGAAACCAAACATTATTTTAAAGCAACAATTTTAGTATGAAATGATTGAGGCTAAAAATTGTCCTATATATTTTCAATTAAAAACAGTACTCCAAATAATCCACTTTCTTTTTTCCATATCACCTCTCCAGTCTACATGCCTCATTAACTGACAATTTGTTATCTCCATTTTTAATCACCCCATAAGAGATAGAATTAATTTTTCATAAGACTTTTATTTCCTTGGCTAAACACGTACTTTTTAAAAATGATTTAAGAATATGCTTCCTGTTAGTCATTTTTCTGTCTTTGGTACTGAATTTTAGGTGTATGTTTCAGAGGCCTAGGCGGCATTATTGTTCTGGCTTAAGCTGAAAACCATCCTTTTTCTTTCCATATGAGCAGCTGCAGCCTATACGATATTGGGCAGAGAATGTTTAAGAAGGACTGTTCAGAATGCCTGCTGTCCCAGGATGGTAAATGATATTACTATGTGAAGTTCTATGGTGCTGTGCAAACAAGGAATTCATTTTCAATTCAGACTCTGAGCTAGAAGAGACTTTTCCCTGCCAAGGGGTGTTCCAAGCCCTCGTCAACACAGTGTACACACAGAATCAGTCAGTGGTGGAAGGAAGGGTAGCCTCCAGTGTGGAGGACACCAAGCCCACATCTGACACCCAGATTAGAGGACTGGGCCATAGAGCTAAGTGGGTGCTAATACGGTTAACAAGTCCATCTTCAGACTTACAGTCTCTCCTCTGGACAAGCCTATAAGCAGAGATTTAAGTGCCCCGAACCGAGAAGCGGTCCTCTCAGCATTGGTCTCAGGTTGGAGCAGGGATGTTGAACAGAAATTCTCCTGTGCTTCCTTTCTGAGGAGGAAATGAATGTGATGACATAAAATGAGCATGGTTTCAGTATGATGTGTGCTGGTCCCTAGAGCAAATCTCACGGGTTTGGTTGCTGTTAACACAGATGTATTAGAAGTATAAAGTTGGTGATGAAATAACCTCTCTGTTATATATTAATTTTTGGACCTGGTTGGAAGAGCTTTACTTTATTCATCCACTGCATCAAGACTATTTGCCCAGAGTCATCATTTCTACACAGGCAAATGTTGTCTCATCATCCTTTTCTGGAGTAGCACATCTCAGCTTCAGCGCAGATAGGAACCACGTGGGATCCAATAGTCTTAGGACTCAATAGGTCCTAAGTGCTGAGTCTTAGGACTCAATAGGTCATCTTGCATGTCTAATAACCTCCCAGGCAATGCAGATGCTATCAACACATGGACCACACTTTGAATGGCTATGGATTATGCCATTTTGTGAACAAGTACAGTAATGAGATGCTGATTATAACTTCACATGAATATTTACTGTTAATTTACTGTTAGGGACTGACTCCTCCAAAGTCCCTTACGAATACTCATTGTCAAGAGGATTGTTTTGTTTTTATTTTTTTGGAATGGGAGGTTTGCCCCCCACTCCACTTCCCCCCTGAGAGGACTCTTCACCGGATAACACCCAAGAAGGCTTTTGTTCACACTCACGGGCTTTTGTTTCTGAGCTTTTCAAAGAAATCCTAGCATCTCTGGTCTCAGGGAGACAAAGGAAGTCACATGACTTGGAATCCCTGGTGGCATCTTGAAGATGGCTGTTCTGCTTCGCAAGCGAAGAAAAGGGGAAGAACATATGGATGCCTTGCCACGCTGCCCGTGCCATCCGCAGAACTGCCAGACCCCGTCAGGAGGGGCGGCAGATGGCCGGAGCAGCGGGACGTGCCAAGCGCTGCGCTCCAGCGCCCTCCACGAGGCGCGCGCTCAGGCAGCACTCGCGGAGCTCAAGAATGTAATGTGTTCACGGCCTTTCACGAAGACAGATTATCCGAGGCTCTTCAGATGGTGCTCCCGGAGTCATCGCAGAGGGCGGGTGATTTACCTCTGCCACGCGCTGGCAGCTCGACGCTGTATCGGCGGGTGAAGAAACGCTTGTCAAAAAATCTTCAAAAGATGAACTCTCTTTCCTGAGCTTGGACGAAAAGCAGTGCTCGCTGATTATTTCATCCTGTGTGTGTATTTTTGTCCAGTCGCTCAGTCACGTCTGACTCTTTGTGACTGCGTGGACTGCAGGAAGGCCAGGCTTCCCTGCCCTTCCCCGTCTCCCAGGGCTTGCTCAAACCCACCTCCACTGAGCCCGATGCCACCCAACCATCTCATCCTCTGTCGTCCTCTTCTCTGCCTGCCCCCAGTCGTTCCCAGCATCAGGGTCTCTCACAAGAGAGAAGGTGAGTTCCAGCTCCCGTTGCCAGCGAGGTGGCCCCTGTTGCCCACCCTTGTCTGAGGTCCTCGGGAAGCCTGCTCTTCTGGACGGCATCGCCCGTCACAAAGCACGTGACCTGCTCTGGCCTCCGTGTCTTTCCTCTGAGGTTGGGTGTCTTGCCATCACTCTTTACCCTCTGAAGTATTTAAATTCTGCTCATTCTTTAAGATATTTCCTGCACATTAACCTCTTCTAAGACTTTTCACTTTCATGCGTTGGAGAAGGAAACGGCAACCCACTCCAGTATTCTTGCCTGGAGAATCCCAGGAACGGGGGAGCCTGGTGGGCTGCCGTCTATGGGGTCGCACAGAGTCGGACACGACTGAAGTGACTTAGCAGGAGCAGCACATTAACCTCTTCTAAAGAGCTTAGTTTTTCCACCCTAGAGTATATGGCTTTTCTCTACACTTCTTGTCAGATTCAATCATTTGGCAGTTAAGTATTTCTTTAAGGTAATTATGTAATTTTGTTTCTTATTTAATTGTTCACACAGGCATGACTTCTCGACTTATTTAACCTATCAGTCCCTGATGGCTCAGACAGTAAGGAATCTGCCTGCAAGGCAGGAGACCTGGGTTTGATCTCCAGGAAGACCCCCTGGAGAAGGGCATGGCAACCCCCTCCAGTACTCTTGCCTGGAGAATCCCATGGACAGAGGAGCCTGGAAGGCTGCAGTCCATGGGGTTGCGAAGAGTCGGACACGACTGAGCAGCTTTACTTTCACTTTTCACTCTCATGCATTGGAGAAGAAAATGGCAACCCACTCCAGTGTTCTTGCTTGAAGAATCCCAGGGACGGGGGAGCTTGGTGGCCTGCCGTCTATGGGGTCACACAGAGTTGGACACGACTGAAGCGACTTAGCAGTAGCAGGGTTATAGAAGGCAATGGCACCCTACTCCAGTACTCTTGACTGGAAAATCCCATGGGCAGAGGAGCCTGGTGGGTTGCGGTCCACGGGGTCATGAAGAGTCAGACACGACTGAGCGACTTCACTTTCACTTTTCACTTTCATGCATTGGAGAAGGAAATGGCAACCCACTCCAGTGTTCTTGCCTGGAGAATCCCAGGGACGGGGGAGCCTGGTGGGCTGCCATCTCTGGGGTCACACAGAGTTGGACACCACTGAAGTGACTTAGCAGCAGCAGTATTCCTTAAAAGCTGTAAATTGTCTTAAAATTTTAAAGTCTGTGACAGTGGATAAATGTATTTTTACTTAGGTTTTGAAATCATTCACGGAGTAGATCTAGGCAGTGGTTCTCCCACTCAAAGGCCCGGGTCACTGAGCCTCATTCAGAACTTGAAAGCTTGAGACTTCCCCAGTGGTCCAGTGGTTCAGACTCCACGCTCCCAATACAAGGGAGCCCAGAGACAATCCCTGGTCAGGTAACTAGACCCCATATGTTGCAGCTAAGAGATCATATGTCTCAGCCAAGATCAAATGCCACAGCTGAGAGTTGCATGCTGCAAAGAAGCCTGAAGAGCCTCAGTGTCATAGCTAAGACCTGGGACAGTCAAATAAACATATATATATATATATATATATATATATTTTTTTTTTTTAGAAGACCCTGAGAGCTCATGATCATAATGCCAAAGACAGTAGACATACTAAGGCTAGGGCCTCTGTCTCCTTCAGTCACAACAAAGAAACGAAAACAAACTCCTTCCTGTCCTCCTCTAGCCAGCCCACTATTCCCTTGCTCTTATTCTAGGGGTGCCTGGCCAGCGTATCTGTGTTTACTCCTGAAGGGAGCTGATGCCGCTCCCTCTCACATCTTGCTCCCCTGTGATTGCCCAGGAGACTTCCTCTTCTAGAAATTTCATAACCTGCATCTTGATTCATATAGTGTGCATTCGATTAAAAAAAATTATTGTTAGTTGCCACAATAATGCTACAGAAAGTCATTATTTTGTTTTGAATCAAATTTGAAAGCCTTCCTTGGAAGGAGCCCCCACTCAATTCAAGCCAGTTGGCTTAATATCTCCATCACCCAGTCATTCCACACAAGCCGTTTCCAAGCTGTGCCATATTCTTGGAATGACCTCCCATTCTGTCTGCCAAGTTATCTCTCTTCCATCATCCAAATAGCTCATGCAAACCCACCTCCTCTTCACAGTCTTCCAGAACTATTTGGAAAAGGTCTAATAGCTTCTCTCTGTACCATCCGGGGTGAGCATTAGCCACTTAAGTCTCCCTCACTCCTTCCTACTCCATGNACCCACCTCCTCTTCACAGTCTTCCAGAACTATTTGGAAAAGGTCTAATAGCTTCTCTCTGTACCATCCGGGGTGAGCATTAGCCACTTAAGTCTCCCTCACTCCTTCCTGCTCCATGCATTTACTTATTTTTCAAGTGGACACCAAGAATGTACTCTGCTTTGCATTGTTCTACAGCCTTCATTTTTTTTCACCCTTGTGTATGTTGTCTTTAAATTCAGGTATCTTTAGCCTCATCTATTGACAGATTCTTTAGAAGTAAGACTCGAGTTAAAGCCCTCCGCAGAGTGTTGAGTGTAATATCATGTAGAAGCAGACACTTAATACATAAAGAGATTCCTTAATTTCTCAGGTTTGATTTTTTAATGTATAAAAAATATGGAACATATTTAATATTTCACAAATCCACCAGGACCTGCCAGAAGAACTCCTTTAGCCTTGGGCAAGGCTGGTGATTTCCATGGGGGTTCATTTCTCAGTAGGCAAGCCGTGCAGTAGCTGCCACTGATCGTGACTGTAGGGGAATGAAAGGGGAATGAAGAAGATGTCCTAAGTGATGGAGAGCAAGATCAAGAAAGGTCATTCTCTGAGAGGGGAAATGAGTAGAAACANGACACGACTGAGCGACTTCGCTTTCACTTTTCACTTTCATGCATTGGAGAAGGAAATGGCAACCCACTCCAGTGTTCTTGCCTGGAGAATCCCAGGGATGGGGGAGCCTGGTGGGCTGCCATCTCTGGGGTCACACAGAGTCGGACACCACTAAAGTGACTTAGCAGCAGCAGTATTCCTTAAAAGCTGTAAATTGTCTTAAAATTTTAAAGTCTGTGACAGTGGATAAATGTATTTTTACTTAGGTTTTGAAATCATTCACGGAGTAGATCTAGGCAGTGGTTCTCCCACTCAAAGGCCCGGGTCACTGAGCCTCATTCAGAACTTGAAAGCTTGAGACTTCCCCAGTGGTCCAGTGGTTCAGACTCCACGCTCCCAATACAAGGGAGCCCAGAGACAATCCCTGGTCAGGTAACTAGACCCCATATGTTGCAGCTAAGAGGTCATATGTCTCAGCCAAGATCAAAGATCCCATATGCCACAGCTGAGAGTTTGCATGCTGCAAAGAAGCCTGAAGAGCCTCAGTGCCATAGCTAAGACCTGGGACAGTCAAATAAACATATATATATATATTTATTTTTTATTTTTTAGAAGACCCTGAGAGCTCATGATCATAATGCCAAAGACAGTAGACATGCTAAGGCTAGGGCCTCTGTCTCCTTCAGTCACAACAATGAAACGAAGACAAACTCCTTCCCGTCCTCCTCTAATCAGCCCACTATTCCCTTGCTCTTATTCTAGGGGTGCCTGGCCAGCGTATCTGTGTTTACTCCTGAAGGGAGCTGATGCCGCTCCCTCTCACATCTTGCTCCCCTGTGATTGCCCAGGAGACTTCCTCTTCTAGAAATTTCATAACCTGCATCTTGATTCATATAGTGTGCATTCGATTAAAAAAAATTATTGTTAGTTGCCACAATAATGCTACAGAAAGTCATTATTTTGTTTTGAATCAAATTTGAAAGCCTTCCTTGGAAGGAGCCCCCACTCAATTCAAGCCAGTTGGCTTAATATCTCCATCACCCAGTCATTCCACACAAGCCGTTTCCAAGCTGTGCCATATTCTTGGAATGCCCTCCCATTCTGTCTGCCAAGTTATCTCTCTTCCATCATCCAAAGAGCTCATGCAAACCCACCTCCTCTTCACAGTCTTCCAGAACTATTTGGAAAAGGTCTAATAGCTTCTCTCTGTACCATCCGGGGTGAGCATTAGCCACTTAAGTCTCCCTCACTCCTTCCTGCTCCATGCATTTACTTATTTTTCAAGTGGACACCAAGAATGTACTCTGCTTTGCATTGTTCTACAGCCTTCATTTTTTTTCACCCTTGTGTATGTTGTCTTTAAATTCAGGTATCTTTAGCCTCATCTATTGACAGATTCTTTAGAAGTAAGACTCGAGTTAAAGCCCTCCGCAGAGTGTTGAGTGTAATATCATGTAGAAGCAGACACTTAATACATAAAGAGATTCCTTAATTTCTCAGGTTTGATTTTTTAATGTATAAAAAATATGGAACATATTTAATATTTCACAAATCCACCAGGACCTGCCAGAAGAACTCCTTTAGCCTTGGGCAAGGCTGGTGATTTCCATGGGGGTTCATTTCTCAGTAGGCAAGCCGTGCAGTAGCTGCCACTGATCGTGACTGTAGGGGAATGAAAGGGGAATGAAGAAGATGTCCTAAGTGATGGAGAGCAAGATCAAGAAAGGTCATTCTCTGAGAGGGGAAATGAGTAGAAACACTGAATGGCTTAGAGTCGGAAGCTATGGAAGCTTCCCTTCATTATGAGATTCTGAAGAATGTGCTGCTGAAAGGAAGCGGGAAGTCTCCTAAGGCTTGGCAGGGGACTCACACAGAATGGGTTCTTGGTGTGCACTTATCAATTGAAAAAAAAAAGGAACTGGCTATGTAATGCAACAGTCCAATCATTGCATTTCAGCCAGTTGACTCTGAGTGAACTCCGGGAGTTGGTGATGGACAGGGAGGCCGGGCATGCTGCGATTCATGGGGTCACAAAGAGTCGGACATGACTGAGTGACCGAACTGAACTGAATGTGAGGAATAACTTGTTGACTGAATGATCTGAAAGGTTACAAGGTGGACCAAGGAGGAACAGGAAGTAACTCTGTTTATATGAAAGTGAAAGTATTAGTCTCTCAGTCCTGTCCAACTCTTTGTGACCCCATGGACTGTAGTTCCCCCCGCCCAACCGCCCCCAGGCTGTTCTGTCCGTGAGATTCTTTGGGCAAGAATACTGGGGTGGGTAGCCATTCCCTTTTCCAGGGAATCTTCCTGACTCAGGGGTGCAACCTGGGTCTCACTGCAGGCAGATCCTTTACTACCTGAGCCACCAGAAAGCCTGGTGTTTATATGGCAATGATCAAAAAAAGAAGCATCCTCTGACTCAAAGGAGGTCTGGCTACAGAATTTTTAGTGCCTAAAACAAAATGAAAGGGCAGGGGACTCTGGCTCAGAAACTATAAAGAATTTCAAGATTATGGCAGCAGAGCAAGAGCCAAACCCAAGCATGGGATCCTTCTAACCAAGCACAGGGCCCTGCGGGAGAGCCCAGGGTTCCTGCCAAGGAGGAGTCCTTGTTCAGCAGATGTTGTTAGTGTGACTGTGATTGTGAGCACATGTAGGTCACTGGGCTAATCCAAAATCTGGAAGAACATCCCTCTTCACAGCAAATCTTAGCTCAAGCAAAATACAGTTTTGTTGCAAACTCCATTTTCGAAATACCTCTGTACCATCAAGAGTAAAGTTTTAGAAAGTTGAGTTCAATTTTATTTGATTGAGTGCCCCTCTCTTTCTATATCAAATGTTTGTGATTTTAATGAGCATATACATTCTGTCTCTTTCATTCTCATGCAGTTGAAGATCTTGTGTGAAAACCCTTGAGTTTCCCCTCCTTCCATTTATTTCATCTGTAAAATGGGTATGATAAACTTCATCTCGGGTTAATGAGTGTTTCCTGAGGTCATATATGTGGATCCTCTAGCATCAACTAGTCAGTCCCTTTCCTTCTTCTTTGCCTCCTTTTTGTCCTCACTGCTGCTGCTGCTAAGTCACATCAGTCATGTCTGACTCTGTGTGACCCCATAGACGGCAGCCCACTAGACTCTCCCATCCCTGGGATTCTCTAGGCAAGAACACTGGAGTGAGTTGCCATTTCCTTCTCCAATTCATGACAGTGAAAAGTGAAAGTGAAGTCACTCAGTCGCATCTGACTCTTCACGACCCCATGGACTGCAGCCCACCAGGCTCCTCCATCCATAGGAGTTTCCGCAGGATTACTGGAGTGGGGTGCCACACACAGTTCCCCAAATTCACAGCCCTGCCTTCTGGTCCTGGATGAGAATCCAGTTCCAGGGTGTGCAGTGCTGAGGGCCTATCCTACACCTGATTGTCAGTCTGGTGGGGGGACATGGCTCAACAGTCAGCCGGCCCACTTTCTCTGACACCCTCTCTCTCTCAACTGCAACAAAACCTGACCAAGAGAGTCTGCAGAAAGTCTACTAGGGAAGATGCAGATGGGAGAAAGGAACCAGAACTCAAGACATATCTGTTCATTTCTCATTGTCTGGGTACCATCAAGTTCAGTCTGCTAACAAACTATTCCATCCCAGGGAGGAGACCTGGATAAAAGAAAGATGGGCATTGGGAGAGGACAGGGGTAAAGAGAGATCGAAAGCAGATTCAGCACTTTGACAAACTAGAGGCAGAGATGCTCTAGTGTATTTGATCAAAGTGGGGGAAGAAACACTTTTGTCAAACTGTCGGCTTTGTTTACCGGCGATGCCACTCTTGCACATCATTTGCCTCTTTGCATTAATGCCCTGTCTACATTTTTTTTTCACTGTTGGATGATCAGTATCCAAAGCCCTGTTTTTCTGTTCCCTGCTACAGATTTATTTAAATGTATGGAACTCTTAAGCAGTCAGCTTGGAGCAACTACTATAATCTCCTCCTCTTTACTCATAACCAGAGACACATATCACAGGAAGAATAACAAAAGTTTGAGGAGGATTAGGAGAATTTGGTGCCACCGTGAACAAAGCACAGCTAGCGTTATGCTTTTAAAATAACGGCTTTTCTGTCTCATGGGCCATGAAAAATAACTTTTCCACCACATAATACATTTATTAGCCTTTCCGACCTCATCATTCCTACCTTAACTTAGATAGAGCATCAAAGACAAGAATATCTGTTAGACAGTAACATTTTCCAGGTCCGCTTTGTAACAGTCACCGCTCCATGCTCCAAAGTTACTGCATGAGCGCCACCTGGTGGGCAATCTGTTAGTTGCACAACGTAACTTCACAAAATCCTCGGGAAAGTTACTGAGGTCAACGGCCTCCTAAATTCTAAGCAGCTCTGCTAATTTTTCTTATGTGTCTGGGTAATATCCCAGCCTTTTAAGAACATTCTTCAAAAGTATGGAAATGACAGTCTTCACAGCCTATCCCAATTTTCTATAATCTCTTCAAGGAAGGTGACTCTTGGGTGAGGGAGGAAAGCAGGTATCTTTTTAAAGATCCCCAAATTTCTTTATCTTGAGCCCTTTATAAGCTCAAGTGGCTCTTTATACACAGGCTGCCCTGGTGGCTCAGTGGTCAAGAACCCGCCTACCAATGCAGGAGATGGGGGTTTGATCCCTGGTTTGAGACGATCCCCTGGAGAAGGAAATGGCAACCCACTCCAGTATTCTTGCCTGGGAAATCCCATTGTAGCCTGGTGGGCTACAATGCACGGGGTCCCAAAGAGTCAGATACGACTGAGCACATGTACAGGATCATAGCTTGAAATGATCACTGCCCAGGGACTTGCTAATAGGCAGAGATGTTTTGCAAGACCACCCACATACACTTAAAAGTCAATCCTGTTTGTCAGTTGCTAATGGTATAGCATTTGTCATTTTTGCACATCTTGCTCCTTCTCACCCAAATGTTGTTTCCCCTTTGTTCCCTCTGGTTCCAAACTATTCTCCTCCCAGGAATTCCTAGCTCCTCCAAGACAGAGTTTATCAGTTAGTTTCTCTAGTTAGTTTCTCTAGAAAGCTTCCCTTAGTCCTACGTCCATCAAGGTCCTACAGCAAAGGATGACAGATGAAACCGGATGACTTGAGGACAGTGTAATTGAAAAGCCATTGACAAAAGGGTGGGTAGAGTATAGGGAATCCACAAATGCTGCTGTAGAATTCTCATAATAGGGACAGATGCCTCTACTACCCTAGTTCTGATGGAGAAGGAAGTGGCAACCCACTCTAGTACTCTTGCCATGAGAAACAAATGGACAGAGGAGACTGACGGGCTTCAGTCCATGGGGCCTCAAAGAGTTGGACATGTCTGAAGTGACTTAGCATGCACACACCCTGTTTTTAAAGGTACACAAGAAGGCAGAGGGCTCTCAGGAGGGCAAGGTGACACAGGTGTGACCTCTAGAGAGGGCTTGCCCTTTCTCCTCGCCTATATGTGTGCCCCAATGGCTAAGCCCAGCGTAAACCAGAGAGCAAGGGAAGCCATCATGTTTGTCTCAGGGAGATACAGGGAAGGGAAAGGAAGGGGGTGGTAAGATGTGGAGGGGCCAACAGAAGACATCTGTGATTGTCCACAACATCCCTAGTCCTGGGTACCTACTAGACGAACATATTTATAGGGAGAAGATTAAAATGTTGCATGGAGAGAGACAAACAGTCATAGTGGAGAACAAAATGAAGGGACCAATCAAGATTGTCTATTATTTATAACTTAGTCCTGCCTCTCAGACTGACATCCACCCACTTGAAAACCCATTTCAGCACTTTCCCTGTTTAAAGATGTGTTAGGAGGGGTCTGTTAATAGCAGCTCTGCTTCCGGTTCTGCTTGGAGAGGCCTGACATCATTCATCACAAAGCTTGGGCTAGAAGTTGGAGGATTCAGTCTGATAAATTAAGGTTAATTAATATCTGCCATATCTGATCTCAGTTTTTGAGGGGTAACTCAGACTTCTAGATTCTTCTCTTTTTCTTTTCTTTTTTGAAGTTGATATATTTTTGGAAGGTGCCCTCTGTAATTAGGTAGGAGAAAGTATCTATGGCTTTAAACTCCAAATCATGGACGTGTACCTGGCCTTGGTACACATGGTTTCATTTGCAGATCGGTGCACTGACTCTAAAGAGACAGTTCAGTTCAGTTCAGTCACTCAGTTGTGTCCAACTCTTTGCGACCCCATGAATCGCAGCACACCAGGCCTCCCTGTCCATCACCATCTCCCAGAGTTCACTCAAACTCACGTTCATGGAGTAGGTGATGCCATCCAGCCATCTCATCCTCTGTCATCCCCTTCTCCTCCTGCCCCCAATCCCTTCCAGCATCAGAGTCTTTTCCAGTGAGTTAACTCTTCGCATGAGATGGCCAAAGTACTGGAGTTTCAGCTTTAGCATCAGGACTTGCTGGATTAACACACACTGTCATAGACATACAGATCAATGGAAGATTGCGAAGTTAGAAGAAAAAGCTTCAGAAAAAAGTCATTTTTGACATTCATATGTTTCTCAGAGGGGCTCATATATTTTTGACATGGCAATGCAGTAACCTGAACAATGGAATTTTATCAAAACAAAAGGTCTGTCTTCAAAACAATAATATATCCTATCAATTACTCATATCTCCAAAGATCTTACAAAATCCCATTATCGTTCTATCACTTGGTTGATTTAGTTTTGTCATGAGGAATGGCCCCGTAATTATCATAAAGATAACAAATACTATGGATTATACACGTTCTAATTTTTGTATGGTGATCAGCAATCTCTGCTGCTGCTGCTGCTAAGTCACTTCAGTCGTGTCCGACTCTGTGTGACCCCATGGATGGCAGCCCACCAGGCTCCCCCATCCCTGGGATTCTCCAGGCAAGAATACTGGAGTGGGTTGCCATTTCCTTCTCCAATGCATGAAAGAGAAAAGTGAAAGTGAAGTCGCTCAGTCTGTCCGACTGTTAGCGACCCCATGGACTGCAGCCCACCAGGCTCCTCCGTCCATTGGATTTTCCAGGCAAGAGTACTGGGGTGGGGTGCCATTGCCTTCCCCCCAGCAATCTCTAGCTACTGAAAGAACACAATAAATAAAATAATTCAGAAATAGTTAGGCTAAATTTTAATCATTTTATAGATTATGATGTTTTTAAGTCAGGAAGAAATTTTGTAGAATACTAATTCATATCTCTTATATTATACATGAATAAAATGGGATTGGGGTTTCAGTCGCACACCCAAAGATGAAGGCTGATTAGCTGCAAGTTTAAAACCACAATCCACATCTTAGGAGATCTTCACTCGGTGTTGAGAATCTTTGAATAAAAACTTACTATATGGAGGGGTGATTTTGCAAAATCCAAACATGTAATTGGTTTTGTTATTGCTTGTTTTTCTGCAGTAGAATATATAGGAAACCATCCTCTTTCATCCTTATATTTCATTCCTTCTTCTTATCCAATACAGTGACAAAGTAAAAATATATGCTGGTTTTGTGGTTCAGAGTCAGAGGAGAATTCTACAGTGAATGTGTGGATTCCAAAAATACACATCTATCGCGGTATCACTGTGAACTTGGGAGTCTTGTCCAAGTTCTCATTGCTGATCTCAGCATGGGTGGTGCAATTCTGCTAATTAAACTATTTTCCTGTGCAAATATCAAAAAGCTCCCATGTACCTAGTCTGTGCCTTTTGCTCTTCTTCTGGACTGTGCAAGCCCCAAAATGCTAACACGAAGGGCGGGAGAGGGCACCCCAAATTGACCAATATCGGACTTCTTGTCAACCTCAATGACAGCAGCCTCACAGTAGATTTAATCTGACTTAGAAAAATAAAGGTGACATCTCTTGCGCTCTGAGTGCCATGGAGCAAGTTGCACCTGTTATAAGTATAAATTTTCTGTGGTGCTCATCTAATCATTATTTGATGGGTGAGGGGTGAGAACCAAGTACCTTGTAGATCATTTCATCCAGCAAAGAAAGCACAATTTTGAAAGGATAATATTTCCTTACTGTACCATTTTTCTGGCCTACCTAAAAAAAGAAAAAAAAAANTGGTGTTGAGAATCTTTGAATAAAAACTTACTATATGGAGGGGTGATTTTGCAAAATCCAAACATGTAATTGGTTTTGTTATTGCTTGTTTTTCTGCAGTAGAATATATAGGAAACCATCCTCTTTCATCCTTATATTTCATTCCTTCTTCTTATCCAATACAGTGACAAAGTAAAAATATATGCTGGTTTTGTGGTTCAGAGTCAGAGGAGAATTCTACAGTGAATGTGTGGATTCCAAAAATACACATCTATCGCGGTATCACTGTGAACTTGGGAGTCTTGTCCAAGTTCTCATTGCTGATCTCAGCATGGGTGGTGCAATTCTGCTAATTAAACTATTTTCCTGTGCAAATATCAAAAAGCTCCCATGTACCTAGTCTGTGCCTTTTGCTCTTCTTCTGGACTGTGCAAGCCCCAAAATGCTAACACGAAGGGTGGGAGAGGGCACCCCAAATTGACCAATATCGGACTTCTTGTCAACCTCAATGACAGCAGCCTCACAGTAGATTTAATCTGACTTAGAAAAATAAAGGTGACATCTCTTGCGCTCTGAGTGCCATGGAGCAAGTTGCACCTGTTATAAGTATAAATTTTCTGTGGTGCTCATCTAATCATTATTTGATGGGTGAGGGGTGAGAACCAAGTACCTTGTAGATCATTTCATCCAGCAAAGAAAGCACAATTTTGAAAGGATAATATTTCCTTACTGTACCATTTTTCTGGCCTACCTAAAAAAAGAAAAAAAAAAAACCTGGAATTTTACAATTATTTTTCTAGTAACAGACGCTCTCCAAGACATAGGGCTTATGCACTGTATTGTAGCCCAGCATGAAATTTTATAGCTGAATTATGAACTCCTGCCAATAAAAGTTTACAGCAAAGCAGCCTGGCTCTTCTGGATTTAGGAACAGGAGTGGAGAAAATATACATGCTCTAACAAATACGATTATCCTGGAAATATGATATTAATGATGGCACAATTTGAGAATAAAAAATTAAAATGTTAGAATGAAGTTAATTGGAAATACTTGGGAGATATGCCATTCATTACCCAAGCCATGTGTACCTTATTTACTTTATAGAAATGTAAACTCAAAGTGATTTGACATCTCTTTCAATTTCATAATTAAATTAGAAGATTTTGCAAGTTCACAGGTTTTAAAATGAAACTACTATTGACTTTAAATCATCCTTGTTAAGCAAGAAAGTAATAGAATGAATAAATTAAATTTGCTCAAAAAAACCCCCACAAATATGTCCTATCATTAATTTCCCTCCAAAGATACCTCTTTGACTATTGAATACATTCATGCTACAATTATCCATGTAGTAATGTTCCAAAGAATCAAATACAGAATTTTTTTAAACACAGAAGAATAGAACTGGCTATAATCTATTTTATTTTATTTGGCTGGGAGTAGGGGCTTCCCAGGTAGCACTAGGGGTAAAGATCCTGCCTGCCGAAACAGGAAATGTGAGAGACACAGGTCCAGTCCCTGGGTTGGGAAGATCCTCTGGGGAAGGAAATGGCAACTGGCTCCAGTCTCCTTGCCTGGAGAATCCCATGGACAGAGGAGCCTGGCGGGCTACAATGCATAGTCAGACACAACTGAAGCTACTTAGCATGCACACACGACAGGAACCCCAGGCAACTGAATAGAGCAGTTACATAAAATACACTCACCCAATTATCAAATTGATTAAATACATAAAAACAAAATGCTCAACTTTTTTTTTTTAAAGTATTTGAAAATCCCTTGATAGGAAATAATCTTGATAAATACAGCACAGACTCTTTGTGGGCATCCTCTAAACAGAGCTGTGTTTTCACACAGTGTGGAACATCCAGAGCATGTAGAATTATGACTGGAGAAATAGAGTAGGAAGACACCAGCAATGGACAGATTGTGATTCCACTACAGGCCCTGCCATTGGCAGAAGTGGGGTGTGGGGACTCATCTAGGTGCCCGGGACTCAGCCTCCTCCCCAGCACCATGGGAGTCACCACCAGCCTTGGCAGAGACGAGCTTAGACTCATTGTCTCTTAGCCAGGACTCAGCATCTAGGAAAAGAAAGACTTAGCCATCAAAGGGATATTGCAAGGATTTGGATACTGCTCAGTCGTGTCCGACTCTTTGCGACCCCATGGACTGTCCCCCACCATGCTCCTCTGTCCATGGAATTCTCCAGGCAGGAATACCGGAGTGGGTTGCCTTTTCCTCCTCCAGGGGATCTTCCCCAATCAGGGATCAAACCCACATATCCTGTGTTGGCAGGTGGATTCTTTTTTTTTTTTTTTTAACTGGAGAATAATTGCTTTACGATATTGGCAGATAGATTCTTTATTAGTGTGCCACCTAGGAAGCCCCTAGGTATTACAGTAAAGCACTTCATAGAAAAAGCATAGAGGGGTGTGTTAGCATTGTTTATCCTTAGGAACAGCCCACCACTACTGTGTCCTATAATCATCAGAGTAATCTGTTTCAGAGACAAAATGGAAATCATTACCACCATCACTAATGATGTATCCCCTCTATGTTTCACTGGACAAAGTCTTGTCTTCTGAGGCTGGTAAGGCACGTGGCATCAGGCAGTCATCCCTTTGTTTAGTGCCCACCAGTAATTTAGCCTCCCTGGAGTTTCTGATAAAAGTCTCTACTCTTGAGGAGCTCACTCCTGTAGATGGGGAGACCTGCTCAGGCGAGAAGCGTACCTTGGAGATAACCACACTATGAAACAAGAACACTTAGCGCTTTCCCAGTGGCTCGGCAGTAAAGACTTCTTGCAGTGCAGGAAATGTGGGTTTGATCATGAGGTCGGGAAGATCCCCTGGAGAATGAAGTGGCTCCAATATTCTTGCCTGGAGAATCCCATGGACAGAGGAGCCTGGCAGGCTACAGTCCTTGGGTCACAAGGAGGCAGACACGACTTAGGGGTTAAACAACAACAGTGTGAAACCAGGATACTTGGGATGGTACCTGATTAAACAGATTAAACAGTGGGAAGGAAAAACAGGAGACTGCTTAGCGGAGGTGACACTTGTTTAATCCTTGACATTTCAGTGATAAGGGAGCCCTGGGCAGAGGGAAGGGCAGCGTGTTCAGGGAGCTAGCCACGGCTACCACTTTTCCGGGGGTGGGGAGGCCAGGGAGAGTCTTATCAAGGACTACAGTCACATCAAAGAGTTACTTTTGCTAAAGGCAATGGGACCAGAGCAATGAGCAGTTCTGCATCCGGGAAGATAATGCGAAGATGGAAGGAGAATGAATTAAAGGGGAGGAAGAAGTCGGTCAAAATGCATCATTTGCTTGTTTTCTAATTTTCCACAGTGAGTGTGAATAATGGAGACTTTAAAGTTCAGAACCCTGTTGCAGTGGCCATGAGAAGGCACCTCTCAGATCTCCAACTACAAGGACTGTGTGTGTCCAAGGCCCGGCGCTGAGCTCTGATGCCTCTCACTGTTAGCTCCAAAGCCACACTTCCTACCGGAGTTAGGGATGGAGCTCAGCCCCCTGTGATGGGGGACTTTGACTGCAAACTCCGGGCAGCCACTAGCAGCCTTCTGTAGACCACAGGACCAGACACCCTCTCCCCTCTCTCTCCTCCACTCTGATTCAGACTTCACTTTACTGTCAGAGAACTCTCAGCTTCTCCGACTTTCTCCCCATCCGTTCTCACATCTATCTCCCCTAATCAAGCCGCTGCTGTGTGAGCCGATCTTGGCATCTGGTTCTCATAAGACTTGGACTAATACACTAGCATAGTGATTTACCAAATAAAACCTCTGCATATAAACACAAAACTGTGGATAACTCAAGATCAAGCCTGCCTTACTACTTCTCATTTTTAATCTGAGTACCTGGGAAAGACAGCCCAGCAGTTTTAAAAGATGAAATGAATCCAGACTTGATTATGCAACAATATGTTTCCCCTTATAGTTCAAGGTGGTCTATCAACCAACCATGCTGAGTTTTTTAGGAATGCAACAAGACACTTGAGAAGCTTTGTGCTAAGTTTGATCACTGAGGTTGACAAGAAAAGCCCTCTTGCTTTGTTGGATCGAGGGCTTTGATTGTTTAACTTTAAAGCACCGAAAAGGGGGTGAATCACAGAAGTGATTCACGCCTTAATATTGTTTTGCAACTCAAAACACTTTAATATGCATTTATGTGTCAAGGTGTCATAGAGTCAAGGACTTTTCTTTAAGTGGGGTTCAATGAATAGACTTTTGCAGAAACACATCCACAGTACATTACCTAGAATATCTAGTTAAGATTCCTTAAAGTTGAATTAGAAATATAGAGTATAAATTTCATCCTGATTATGATGATTGTCCCTACATATTTGATAGCTGTCTTCCTTCTACTTAATGTACAGTAATTGTGTTTGTCTGAGTGCATGATTAAAATTTACTGGGAAGGGGCTCCACTCCCCTTGCCTTATTTCCATCTGGAACAAAATCAGATAGTAAACCTGACTGATCACTGTTCCCACTCTCTAAAGAAAAAGGCATCTGCTGGTTGAGTTCAGGAGAAGCAGCTAAATTTGCTCAGACCAGACACAGTTGACCCTCTGTGTGTGTGGGAGCCACATATATGAACTTGATCAATCATGGATAAAAAATATTTTTAAAAAAATCCAGAAAGCTCCAAAAAGCCATGGACAGACAACTATTTTCAAAGCATTTCGACTGAATTAGGGCTTCCCTGGTGGCTCAGACAGTAAAGAATCTGCTTGCAGTGCAGGAGATCCAGGTTTGATTCCTGGGTCAAAAAGATCCCGTCCCTGGAGAAGAAAATGGCATCTGGCTCCAGCATTCTTGCCTGGAGAATCCCATGGACAGAAGAGCCTGGCAGGCCACAGTCCATGGGGTCACAAAGAGTCGGACACAGCTGAGTGACTAACTCACACACACGCACACACACACACAGGTATTCTAAGTAATCTAGAGATGATTCAAAGTATACAAGAGGATGGACATAGTTGATATACAAATCCTACATAATTTTCTATACAGGACTTGAGCATCCTTGGATTTTGGTACACTTGGGGGTTCCTGGAGCCACTCCTTGAGGATACCAGGGGACAGCTGTAATTTCTTTTTCATGAACCCAACCTGTCTTCATGATAGATATGTTTCTGTTTTTCCTCAAAAATGAATTTTTCACCTCTGTGGGAAAGCCCAAGGCTACCTATGATGGCACAAGTGTGGCTGTGGAATTCTGGAATGATTCATTACCAAGTATGTTGCAGTATCAACACTAAATTACATATTTCAATCTGAATTTTGTCAGTGATAACACTGATATTTTGATTTCCATCTGCCTACCTCTTGTGTCCTCACTTGTTTTGCAAAGAATCCAGAGTCCCAACAATCTTATACTCTTCAAAACTGCCTTTAGTAGAAAGAATTATTTTCACATGCATATTTCTGCTATATACTAGTTAACTAAACTGCACACTTGCAGTAGCAAGCACATCTGACATAAACAGACTTGAGAATTTCTTAAATGACTCTTGCAAAATATTCCAACCAACATGCAGACGTTGAAATGGGAAGCCTCTCTCAAGGGTAGCCTCCTAGCCCAGAACATTCAAAAAGCATAAACGTTAGTCACTCTATACTTTCTGAGGAAATAAAGAGCTTCAGTGATTTGGTGAGTTGGTTAAGTGGAGGATGACTAAGACAGCTTTTGTGCAGTGCTGTGCTAAGTCACTGCAGGTGTGTCCAACTCTCTGTGACCCTATGGACTGTAGCCGCCAGGCTTCCTTCTCTGTCCATGGGAAACTCTGGGATCGAACCTATATCTCTTCTGTTTCCCTCATTGGAAGGCAGGTTCTTTACCACGAGCACCACCTAGGAAGCCAAATAGAGCTTCTGTTGAACTTAAATAGACCAATCATCTGCTGATATAACACAGCAAGATCTGAAATGCTCTCACATGAGGCTCAGACTATTGACTTTCACACGTGGGCACGGCTCATGTCGAGCCCAATGGTTGAAGTGTGGTTCCCTTTCTGACATAAACTGCATTTGGCATAGATTTTCCTTGATATTCGTCTTGTTTGAACCATTGGACTCTTTTTAAAACTGTATTAGAAGACTTTTCACACAGTTTCTCCACATTTCCCCCAGGGCTTAGAAGGCATCCCTTCTAAGACCAACCCTCTCGACTTTTTGCCCTTTAGCATTTAAAATCTTTTCTCCTCTGTCGACTCCATTCCTGAGAATTTCAAACGTATCTTACTTCAAGAACTTAAGAAATGTCGCTTGATCTTGGCTATGGCTTTTGGTTAACACCTTCACACCTCCCTGTTCCTCTGCAATGATTAACCCCGCAAACTTTCTAAAAGCCCGCCTCCTCCCTGAGCACTCTTAAGGTCGCTCTTCTGAATGATTTCCTTGACAAAGCCGGTCTTCTTTTATTCTTCATTCCCTGGATGCTTCCTTGAGCATGAGTTGAGTCATCTCATTACCGATTCCTTCTAGATCCCCTGGAGCATAATCTGAGTTTTTCTCTAACACCA
>SJYX01021040.1:21363-31735 GCA_006410675.1 Oreotragus oreotragus | reverse complement strand
GAGCTATGGTTTTCCTAGTAGTCATGTATGGATGTGAGAGTTGGACTATAAAGAAAGCTGAGTGCCGAAGAACTGATGCTTTTGAACTGTGGTATTGGAGAAGACTCTTGAGAGTCCCTCGGACTGTAAGGAGATCCAACCAGTCCATCCTAAAGGAAATCAGTCCTGAATATTCATTGGAAGGACTGATGCTGAAGGTAAAACTCCAATACTTTGGCCACCTGATGCGAATAACTGACTCATTTGAAAAGACCCTGATGCTGGGAAAGATTGAAGGCAGGAGGAGAAGGGGACACCAGAGGATGAGATGGTTGGATGGCATCACCGACTCAATGGACATGAGTTTGAGTAGGCTCCGGGAGTTGGTGATGCACAGGGAGGTCTGGAGTGCTGCAGTCCATGGGGTCGCAAAGAGTCAGACACGACTGAGCAACTAAACTGAACTGAACAATGTCATGAAGCCACTGCAAACTGTAAAAGTTATGCTAGTCTGTCCCTCTGTGTATACCAAAAAAGCTTTAGAGCACAGCAGAGACACTGAGGCCAACTTTATTATTATTATTATTATTTTTTAATTTGGGGATCTGTGCTGAGGTCCAAAGATGACTAGGAAATGCGCTGGTCTGATGACGTAGTCCATCATCCTTCACACTAAGGAGGTAAAGGGGCTGACTAAACACAAGAGGGAGGGGGATTTCTCTGGAAAAAACTGCTAGAGCAGTGTGTGCAACCCTGCCTTCCTCCCCAAGTGCAAATAAACAAGAGGGTGTGGAGCTGCTCCCCTGCCATCGCAAGTGAAATGAAAGTGGCTCTATTATCATCAAGCAAATAAACTGGACTCTTTGTCAGGAAAAGCAACCAAGCTAGAGAAGACTTCTGCTTCTGCAGAGAGCCCAGAACAGAGCTCAGGGTGAGAGCAATTAGACACACTGTCCTGTTTTCCTCAAGCTCATGGGGCACAAAGGCGGCCAATCCCTGGAAAAGTCAGTCCAGACAAAAGCCTTTCTGGAGGTCCCCATGTGGGCTCAATGAGAAGAGAGGGCTGGGGTGGGGTACTCCACACTAGCCAATTTTGTCAACATTAAGTGGACACCATGGAGGGGAGTGGACCTCAGCTGTCCTGATAGGGACCTGTTTAAGAAAAATCATCTGCCAACAGTCAGAGATCCCAAGTCAAAGAGCCCCCTAGGTGTAGGCAGGAGTAGTGACTGAGTAAAGAATCATGAGCACCCAGCCAGGGCGGGCACTGCCCACGATGGGGGACACTGAATGGTGAGGTCAACATGGATCTGTCCTCTCCCATCACCAAGCCTGAAGGAGCCACCAGCAGTGAGCAAGGGAGAAAGAACAGAAAAACAAGGCTAAAAAGAGTGACTGCTACCACCTGTGCCCAGCACACATGCCCGACGGTGTGATCTGAACCAGAGCTGAGGATGCAGAGCAACTCTCAACCACATGAGAAATCAGGGTTTGCTTCAGATCAGACGTGATGCTGCTCCTTTAGAACTTGAAGGTGACCAGAAAAACCCACAGGCTTGGCTCGAGGTTTAGTCCAGGGGTGTGGAAGAATAATTCAGTAGAGTGGTTATCATGTTAGTGATGAACTTAATCAAGGTGTTTCCTGCTTGGTACCATCTCAGCCTCACTTGGTCAGTAACACATGCACAGATGTCACAGCTTACTTGATCTTTTAATTACCACAACAGAAGAAGGTTGTGAGAAGGAAGGAACAGATGCTGTTGGCCACTTCTGATTTATCTTTACACCAGGAAAGGCCCTCTCCTAGCCCTTCTTTCTGACTGATGGGGAGTTCACCCTCAGAGCTCTCTGGGGTTATGCTCGATCTTTTTCTTTTTTTTTTTTTTCATTCGCTCTGTTTAATATGAAAAGCATACATCACACTCAGGAGTGTTCTTACCAGGTAGCACATCACCCTTTGGCCAGAAGAATTTAAACTGCTCCTCCTTTTCACCTTCTAGAAGATGCTTTGGCTGCATAATTGACATAGAACCAGACCCCAGTCCAGGGAATGCTGGAAATGACAAGGTCCCCGGGCTGTTATTTGCACACTTCTTGCAAACAGCAAATGCATCCTAAAGGCTTTGATGTTGTATCGTATTGCTGTTCTTAAAAAAAATAAGTAAATAAATTCTCAACTCTGCAAAAATGTAATCCTTGGTAAAGTGCCAGTGGAGTTTCGTTAGACAACACATCCACTCAAATCAGAAGAGGGAGTCTCCTGTGTGCCCCACCTTCCTGTGACTGTCCCCCTCTCTCAGAAACGGATGTATTTAGTCTCAAGCACATTTCCTTCCTTCAAACCTCGTACCTCCGGGTAGACTGTTACTCCCAGACATCCAGGAGAAAGCTTTTGGAGTTGTCCTACCTTCGCTCCTGCCTTTAGATTATACAGTTCCCCCCCGTTTCCCAATTTACCCATATTTTCTAATTTCTAATTTCCATTTACACATTTTTACAAATATCCCCACCCCTACCCACTTCCCTTTTCTTTTTATTACATGTTGCCTTTTCCCCCTACAAGCAAGACTCCAAATAAACTATTTCCACTTAGACTCCTTTAATTTTGAACAAAGTGGCTTAAATAAACTCAGGCATGCCCATTCCAGTTTATCAGGCTGATTCAGGCAGAGTGAGCCTGCACTGGAGCCCCGTGTTCCCTCCAGCATGAGGTCAAGGGTGCCCCTGAGTTACAGCTAATCAGGCTGCTCTTCTCTTGACCGTTGTCAGAAGAGACATCACTATATTCTTTCAGAGGAGCCTACAGATCGACTGATGTACAGATTCATACACCACGAGAGAAGTAAATAGTCATCCATTTGTCTCCCACCACACACACATGTTAGAGCCCCATGGGATCAGTCAGTATATAAACTAACTCTCCCAAAACAAGATTCTCTGAGATAGACGTGGTATAATTCCAGATCCAATATGTTGTGGGTGCTCTTTTTTTTTCCTTTTATCAGATAAACTTATGCATGTGTTAGAGAAATAAGTAAGAGACTGTGAGTTTTGAGGAAGCCAGTTAAGCCCAGAGAGAGAAGTTTTTGAAACCATCCCATGGCACAGTGGTAAAGAGTCTGCTTGTCAATGCAGGAGACACAAGAAATTCAGGTTTGACTGGGTTGGGAAGATTTCCCTGAAGAAGGAAATGGCAACCCACTCCAGTATCCAGAGGAGCCTGGCGGATTACAGTCCATGAGGTCACAAAGGGTCAGACACAATTACACACACACACGTATATATCAGGTGAGGGAAGACAAATGGCAATAAGACACTCCTGCAGGTGTGTTCCCAGTTTGAGGAAGAATTTGGTTGACTTGATCACTAAAGCTTTTCTTATACATACAGACACAGTCTTAATAGACTCTTGGGTATTTAAAGCTGTAGTGATAGAGCCTCCTTAAAGCTGTTAACACCACTGTACTGAAAAAGTGCCTAACATGAGGTAAGACCTGATTTGAAGACTCTCTCTTATGCTCCTGAATGTAAACACCTGAGCAGGTGATGAAACAGAGAAACTTGGAAGGTGTGTCAAGCTTTGTGGGAGAAGAGTGGGATAACACTCTAATGGGCTGAACGTATTGTTCCCCCAAAATTCATGTTGAAACTCTGCCCCTACCCCCTGGCAGTGATGGTTTTAAGAGGTGAGCCTTGAAGAGGCAGTTAGAATTAGAGTGGATATGAGGATGGGGCCCTCATGAATAAGATCAGTGCCCTATTGGAGTCATGAGAGAGCTCTCTTCTCTCCGCTCTATGTGAGGACACAGTAAGAAGCTGGCAGCCTGTGACCCAGAAGAGAGCTCTCACCACAGCCTGACCCAGGTGGGACCATGATCCCAGATATCCAGCATCCACAGCTGTGAGAAGTCACTTTCTGTTGTAGTTAAGGCTACGTCCATGTCATCTGCTAGAGCAGTCTGAACAAAGACAGATCCTGCAGTTCCCATTCTCTGCACACAGTGAAGCCACAGGGGAGAGGTGATGACGGGCTATGTTACTCTGGGAAAGAGTGGACTCAGAGATGTGAATGGAGCGACGATCTCCCTGGCAGTGCAGGCATGTGGGCTGTGGAAAGACAAGGCAGTGAGGAAACCAGGGACCACACGAGGACAAAGAGAAGGTGCTGGAAGGTGGGGACACCCCCTCAGTGCACCTGACACCCACCTGAAGGCCAATCAGAAGAGTTCCCTGAGCCATGAAAGCAGAGAGGATTATATCAGAAACTAGAAAGATTGTATCAGAGAAGAAAACAGGTAAATATCCCTATTCTGACAGAGCTTAAATTCTAGTGATGGAGTTGAGACTAAATAAGCAGATTAAATAAGTATATTAAATAAGCATATTTAATATTGTTAAATAGTAAATAAGAAAATTATAACTATTATTATATATCTAGTTAGTTATGGCACAGGGGCTCCCCTGATGGTTTAACAGATAAAGAATCCACCTGCAGGGAAGGAGATGTGAGACATAGATTTGATCCCTGGATGGGGAAGATCCCACGGAGGAGGAAATGGCAACCCACTCCAGTATTCTTGCCTGGGAAATCCCATGGGCAGAGGAGCCTGCTGGGCTCCAGTCCAAGGTGTCAAAAAAGAGTAGAACATGACTGATGTAACTGAGCACACATCCAGAGTTCTGTCACAGACTATGATAGAAACCATGGGAAGGAAACGGAAAAAAAAAAAAAAAAAAAAATCAGGGTGAGGATTACTGAGAGGGAAGCGGTTGGAAATTGTACAAAGTGTCCTGGGATGGGGTCTCTGAGAAGAAAGCATGTGAGGAGAGATATGAAGGGAGGAAGTGACCAAATAACAGAGGAGTCAGCACAGGAACCTGAGGCAGGAGCCATGCAACCTTTGGACAGAGTGGGAGGAGAGGAAGGCTACACTTCCCCAAAGGTTCTGCATCCTTCGGTCAACCTTTCGTTCCCTCTCCCTCCTGTGTCCTCAGTCTTATCAATATTAAAACTGAGGTTTTGAATGTCTTCAAGTCTACCTCTTAACTCTACACCCTACTCCTTTCTGACATAACATGTACCCCCTCCATGGTGATGTCCCCCAGAGGTTGATCGACCCCACTGCCTCCAGTTCCCCAGATACCACCCTGTGATCCGTGTTCATGCCCCGCCCCCTCTCCCCCAGTGATTCCTCCAGAAGTCAACAGGGATCCTTGGGTCTCCACACCCAGTGGAAACTTCTGCTTTCAATCCACTTGACCCATCAGAAGGAATTCTTATCTTGAAAACATTTTTCTAGGCTTGCAGGACTCTACATTACTCCTCATCCTCTCAGACCATGACTTCTGGGCTCATTTTTATTTTATTTTTTTCCTTCCTCCTTCTGAATCCAATCACCAGCATATGGAGTTCTTCAGGGCTTACGCTTGGATTCTCTTCTCTTTTCAGTCTGTGCACCCATCTAGGGCATTATTTCAACTTCATGGGTTTTAAATCCCCCTATTGATGATATCTCCATAAATACCATCTATTTACCCAACTGCATTCTTGCTGTCTTGGTTTGCTATCTCTCAGGCACCTCCACCAGATTGAACAGGACTACATTTCAGCTCGATTGCCCTTCCCCCAAACTCCCATTCCAAATCTGTTCTCTCTCAGGGCCCCACATTTCAATAAATGGTACCTTCATGAAACAATTTGCACAAACCAGAAATCAAGGAGTCATCATTCACACTTCGCTCTCCCTCATCACCCACATCCAATCCATTTTTACAGAAAAAAAATCACTTGATTGATTTTCCCAAACATCTGTTTCCTATTCTTCACCCCACCTGCACAGCTATAACCCTGCTCCAAGTCACTGTCATCTCGCATCTGAAATATTGCCATCTCCTTCAACCAGTCTCTCCACTTTCACCCTTGGCCCTCTTCCACCCACTCTCCACACAGCAACTGAAGTCGTATTTTTTAAAGCAAAAAAATGCCTTCTGTTTCTTCCTCTCCTTAAAACCCTTCACCTTTTTTANTACGTATTTATTGTAGGAAAGTCAAACTCTCCTGGATTATTAACCTGTTCTTCAGCAGGGGATTTAAGTTCTACAAGTTTCTGTTTCCTTAGTTGTAAGATGGAGATAGTACAGATATTTGAAAGATACAATGAGATGATTTGTATAAAAGTATTTGCAATAATATTTTAGTGTTTTCCACAAAATTACTGTAACTTCTATCACTTTTTCTATATCCAATACTTGTACTTCTATAACCATCCCCAGATCTTTTGCCACACAATTTCATTTAAAGCTCACAAAACCCTTGATATAATGACTTTTATTATCCAGTATTTACAGATGAAGAAATGAAAGCTTAGGGAGTTTAAATCACTTTCTCAAGATAATAGACCTATTCAATGGTAGAGTAATTTGGTATATTAGACACTTTACAAAGTAATTTGCCAGTAGAGACAAAACACAATGGCAGAAGTTAATTGTATCTTGTAACAGAACGGTTAATACTCATAAGCAAGCATTTGGAAATTTTCTCAACCATTCATACTGAAGCTTCTTACCTCTGAATTAACAGGAGCTGTGGGCAGTTATGAGTATTCCAACATCACCTACCCAGGAAGAACATTGGTTCACTGCTAAGGCAGCGGAGGAAACCTTCATAAACATGCCCAGATTGATGGGGGCCTGGACATTGATGGAGGCTTTGTGAAGGACTGGAAAGAGCACCAACTTGGCTTCACATACAAGTGGACTAGAAAACAGCTTTGCCATATTGTAGCTTTAGAAAGTTAGCATTCAGTACCTCACTTTTCTTAGGAATGACTGTACATTAATGATTTTATTAGCTTGATAGTACAAGCAGTGACCCATAAGCCAGAAGATTTGCAATAAAATAGCTAGAAAGTTAAAACATCTCTGCAAATTCTCACTAGGGTAGATGTCATTAAAATAATCACTCATCAGTGTGGTCCACTTTATGATCCAAATATCCAAACTGAACTAGAACTTGTTTCATGAAAGGCAGAAGAGCTAACATGAAGCTAACACAATCACACAAACTGTAATCTGAGAAATGTGAACAATACATTTCAATGTTGTTCTTCAGTCACTAAGTCTTATCCGACTCTTCATGATCCCATGAACTGCATTATGCAGGCTTCCCTGTCCCTTACCATCTCCTGGCATTTACCCAAGTTTATGTCCATTGAGTCAGTGATGCCATCCAACCATCTCAACCTCTATCACCCTCTTCTGCTTCTACTTTTAATCTTTCCCCAGCATCAGGGTCTTTTCCAATGAGTCAGCTGTTCATATCAGGTGGCCAAAATATTAGAGTTTCAGCTTCAGCATTAGTCCTTCCAATGAATATTCAAGGTTGATTTCCTTTAGGATTGATTAGTTTGATCTTCTTGCAGCCCAAGGGACTCTTGAGAGTCTTCTCCAGCACCGCAGTTCAAAAGCATCAGTTATTCAACACTCTATCATTTTTATTGTCCAGCTCTCATATCTGTATGTGACTACTGGAAAGCCTTCACTATATGGACCTTTGTGCACAAAATTCCGTCTTTGCTTTTTAACACACTGTCTAGTTTTGTAATACCTTTCCTGCCAAGAAGCAATCATTTTCTAATTTCATGGCTGTAGTCACCATCCACAGTGATTTTAGAGCCCAAGAAGAGGAAATCTATCACTGCTTCCCCCTTTTCCCTTTCTATTTGCCATGAAGTGATGGAACAGATGCTGTAATGTAATTTTTAAAATATTGAGTCTTAATCTGGCTTTTTCACTCTCCTTCACCCTCATCAAGAGGCTCTTTAGTTCCTCTTCACTCTCTGCCATTAGAGTGGTATCAGCTGCATATTTGAGGTTGTTGATAGTTTTCCCGGTAATTGTTTTTTGTTTGTTTGTTTGTTTTTTTTTTCTTTTTTAATTGAAGGATAACTGCTTTACAGAATTTTGTGGTTTTCTGTCAAATCTCAACATGACTCAGCCATAGGCATACATATGTCCCCTCCCTTGTGAACCTCACTCTCATCTCTCTCCCCATCCTACCTCTCTAGATTGATACAGCGCCACTGTTTGAGTTTCCTGAGACATACAGAAAATTCCCATTGGGTATCTATTTTACATATGGAAAAGTAAGTTTCCATGTTACTTTCTCCATACATCACTCTCCTCCCCTCTGCCCATGTCCATAAGTCTGCTTCTTATGTCTGTTTCTCCACTGCTGCACTGCAGATAAATTCTTTGGTACCATCTTTCTAGATTTTTTATATATGTGTTAGTTTATATTTATCTTTCTCTTTCTGACTTATTTCACTCTATATAATAGGTTCTAGGGTCATCTACTTCATTAGAACTGACTCAAATGCATTCCTTTATATGGTTGAGTAATATTCCATTTTTTAACATATACCACAACTCCTTTATCTGTTCATCTGTTGATGGATATCTAGGTTGCTTCCATGTTCTAGCTATTGTAAATAATGCTGCAATGAACAAAGGGATACATGTCTTTTTCAACTTTGGTTTCCTCAGGATATATGCCTAGGAGTGTGATTGCTGGCTTTATATGGTGGCTTTATTCCTAGTTTTTAAAGAAATCTCCATACCACCTTCCATAGTGGCTGTATCAATTTACATTCCCACCAACAGTGCAAGAGTGTTCCCTTTTCTCTACACCTTTCCAGCATTTATTGTCTGTAGACTTTTTGATAATGGCCATTCTGACCAGTGGGAGGTGATATCTCGTACTTTTGATTNCATACCACCTTCCATAGTGGCTGTATCAATTTACATTCCCACCAACAGTGCAAGAGTGTTCCCTTTTCTCTACACCTTTCCAGCATTTATTGTCTGTAGACTTTTTGATAATGGCCATTCTGACCAGTGGGAGGTGATATCTCGTACTTTTGATTTGCATTTCTCTAATAAGGGGCAATGTTGAGCATCTTTTCAGGTATTTATTAGCCATCTATATGCCTTCTTTGGAGAAATGTCTATTTAGGTCTTTTCCCCATTTTTTGATTGGGTTGTTTGTTTTTCTGGTAACAAATAGTATGAGCTGCTTGTATATTTGGAAATTAATCTTTTGTCAGTTGTTTCATTTGCTTTATTTTCTCCCATTCTGGGGATTGTCTTTTCACCTTGCTTATAGTTTTCCTTTGATACACAAAAGCTTTTAAGTTTAATCATGTCCTACTTGTTTACTTTTGTTTTTTATTTCCATAACTCTAGGATGTAGGGCATAGAGGATCTTGCTTTGATTTACATCATCAAGTATTCTGCCTTTGTTTTTCTCTAAGAGTTTTATAGTTTCTGGTCTTATATTTAGGAATATAATTAAATTTTAGTTTATCTTTACATATGGTGTTAGGAAATGTTCTAATTTTATTCTTTTACATGGCTCTTCAGTTTTCCCAGCATCACTTGAAGATGCTGTCTTTGCCCCATTGTATATTCTTGCCTCCTTTGTAGAAAATAAGTTACCCATAGGTGCATGGGTTTATTTCTGGGCTTTCTATCTTGCTCCATTGGTATATATTTCTGTATTTGTGGCAGTACCATACTGTCTTATTGACTGTAGCTTTGTAGTATGATCTGAAGTCAGGAAGGTTGATTCCTCCAACTCCATTCTTCTTTCTCAAGACTGCTCTGGCTATTTGGGGTCTTTTGTGTTTCCACATGAATTGTGAAATTTGTTCTAGTTTTGTGGAAGATGTCATTGGTAATTTGGTAGGGATCACATCACATTGAATCTGTAGATTAAATTTGGTAGTATAGTCATTTTCACAATATTGATTCTTCCTACCCAGGAACATGGGTTCCATCTCTCCTTATGCTTATATCATCTTTGATTTCTTTCATCAGTGTCTTATAATTTTCTGAATACTGTGCTTTTGTCTCCTTAGGTAATTTTATTCCTAGATATTTTATTCTTTTTGTGAATGGGATTGATTTCTAAATTTCTCTTTCTGATTTTTCATTGTTAGTATATAGAAATGCAAGTGACTTCTGTGTATTGATTTTGTATCCTGCAATGTTGCTAAATTCATTTATTAGCTCTAGTAATTTTCTGATACTATCTTTAAAGTTTTCTATGTACAGTATAATGTCATTTGCAAACAGTGAGAGCTTAATTTCTTCTTTTCAGCTCTGTATTCCTTTTATTTCTTTTTCTTCTCTGATTGCTGTAGCTAGGACTTCCAAAATTATATTGAATAATAGTGGTGAAAGTGGGCACCCTTGTCTTGTTCCTGATCTTAGGGTGAATACTTTCAGTTTTTCACCATTGAGTATAATTTTTGCTGTGGGCTTGTCATAAATGGCCATGACTATGTTGAGATAAGTTTTATCTATGCTCATTTTTTTTGAAAAGTTTTAATCA
>SJYX01021038.1:338082-361476 GCA_006410675.1 Oreotragus oreotragus | reverse complement strand
GTTCACGTATTGCTGAAGCCTGGCTTGGAGAATTTTGAGCATTACTTTACTAGCATGTGCTGCTGCTGCTGCTGCTAAGTCGCTTCAGTCGTGTCTGACTCGCGTATGAGATGAGTGCAATTGTGCGGTAGTTTGAGCATTCTTTGGCATTGACTTTTTTGGGGATTGGAATGAAAACTGACCTTTTCCATTCCTGTGGCCTCTGCTGAGTTTTCCAAATTTGCTGGCATATTGAGTACAGCACTTTCACAGCATCATCTTTCAGGATTTGAAATAGCTCAACTGGAATTCTATCACCTCCACTTGCTTTGTTCATAGTGATGCTTTCTAAGGCCCACTTGACTTCACATTCCAGGATGTCTGGCTCTAGGTGAGTGATCACACCATCGAAATGCATTACTAGTCATTTAAAAATTCGAGTATGGTATTCAGTACGTGGTACAGAAGTGGCACATAGTAGGGGATGATCTGTGTGAAATAATGGATTAAGTGAATAAACACAGAGCAGCTCAGAAGGTACCAGGAACAGTGGGAGGCCCAATGCCTTGGGAAATGGAACAGACTCCCATTCAGTGTGAAGATCAACCATCACCAAGAGTGACAAAATCAAGTTCCCTACATTTGTAAATCTAAGAAGTAAAATATAATGAGATTATGGGAAGTTATCTGATTTTTGGTTTGTTTTTTAGGTGGTTTTGTGGTTGTTTGTCCCAGCAAGAAAGAGGCATAGCCCAGAGCCCAAAGCATTATAGGATCCACATGTCTTACTTTCCTCTCTCTCCTAAGAGTACGATTGGTTTGAGGAAAACAACAGGACAATCAAAACTCCCTTGCAAGGAATAAATATTTACATCTATGACATATCAGATCTCAAATTTTTAAATTTTTATTTTACAAAATTTTATTTTCATTTTTCATATTGGAAATATGAGACACACAGCATTGAAATAATATGAAAAGGTATCAATTCAAAAGTAAAAGTCTCCTTGTCCATTTGTAACCTAAATTTCTAACACTGCTCTCCAAAAAAATTGCTGTAACAGTATATTCTTCTTAAAATTATCTATGTATACTATATTCATACATGTTTATATGTAATCTTTTCATAAAAATGAAATTATACTGTACATATTCTACAACTTGCTTTTTCCCCTTCAACACATACACTGGACATGTCTCTGTCAGTAAATATAAATACACTTCCTTCATTTTAAAGCTGAATAGTGAGAATAAGGAATTTAAGCCAAATCAATGAGCCAAAATTTTCTGGAATTTCACTCTTAAGTATATTTTTCAAAGAGAAAAAGAGTTTAAGACATTCTCTTGCAGAAACAAGGAGAAAACTGAGCTCGTATTTCGCAGAAAAATCAGAAGACCTCAGAAGGGTAATATACGGTCAATACAACGCAACCATTCACCTTTTAACTGAAATTAAGATTCTGAGAAAGTAAGTATTTTACTTTCCCTAAAAAGTGTGTGTGATTCTACCGGGGGAAAAAAAGAATCATTTCAAGTGTCCTTATTTCAAACACAGACTGGAATTTCACTCTTAAGTATATTTTTCAAAGAGAAAAAGAGTTTAAGACATTCTCTTGCAGAAACAAGGAGAAAACTGAGCTCGTATTTCGCAGAAAAATCAGAAGACCTCAGAAGGGTAATATACGGTCAATACAACGCAACCATTCACCTTTTAACTGAAATTAAGATTCTGAGAAAGTAAGTATTTTACTTTCCCTAAAAAGTGTGTGTGATTCTACCGGGGGAAAAAAAGAATCATTTCAAGTGTCCTTATTTCAAACACAGTTTTGTTACAAGGCCTCTTCTTTTATTTTCTCATAAGCAGAGAATCAGAATTAAAGTCCCTCCCCATCAGTTCCCTGGTGGTGGCTCAGACTGCAAAGCATCTTCCTACAATGTGGAAAACCCAGGTTTGATTCCTGGGTTGGGAGGATCCCCTGGAGAAGGAAATGTCAACCCACTCCAGTACTCTTGCCTGGAAAATCCCATGGACGGGGGATCCTGGTAGGCTACAGTCCATGGGGTCGCAAAGATTCAGATACGAGTGAGCGACTTCACGTTCACTTTCACTTTCTCCATCACTTAAAAGCAATATTCATGCATCAGACTTCACACATCAGATCAGTATTTTGCTGGGAAAAACCTGGGTTGAGAGGATCCCTTGGAGAAGGAAATGGCAACCCACTCCAGTACTCTTGCCTGGAAAATCCCATTGACGGGGGATCCTGGTAGGCTACAGTCCATGGGGTCGCAAAGAGTCAGACACAACTGAGCGACTTCACGTTCACTTTCACTTTCCCCATCACTTAAAAGCAATATTCATGCATCAGACTTCACACATCAGATCAGTATTTTGCTGGGAAAACTCTCTCAGCAGTTCTTTGCCCGCCCTAAGGTTCCTGGCAGAGCACTGCCTATAGCCGTAGGGAGCACAGACAGCAGTCAAGCCGCAGCTTGCACCTCACTCAAGGATTGTTCCCCCAGCCCAGCTCCCTGCTTTGGGCATGTTCTTCTTTGGTGCCAGAGCTCAGCTCTCTCCCTCTTCTGTCTGGGTTGGATCAGACTGCATTCCAGACTCACCTCTGGCTCTGCTCTGGTTTCCCCTTGGGAGGTTGATTCCTGCCATTCACGAAACATCACAAATACAGCAAGGATGGCTTCCTCCGACAACCTGGAGAGGCTCCTGGATACGGGCACTGGCAGATCCACGGCACCTCCAATTCCATACTCATGAGCAGAAGACAATGCACCCATGCCCCACCTCCTCGGGTACCACACTGGCTGCTCTGCTTCTCCACGAGGACACGGAGCAGCTTCCAGAGAAGCCAAGTCAGCAATGTGAGCGCAAAGGTCAGGCTGACTGGGGTCACACCCAACTTTAATTCGTAAGCTAGAGGGAGCCATTTTTAAAAATATGTAATTATTTATTTGGCTGCGCTGGTTCTTAGTTGTGGTATGCGGGATCTAGTTTCCTGACCCGGGATCAAACTCTGGCCCCCTATGTTGGGAGTGCAAATCAACCACCAGACCATGAGGAAGGTCCCTAGAGTGGGCCATTTAACCCAAGACTTCATTAACTCACTGATAACATTGGGTTAATGACAGCACTTTCATAATACGGTTAAGTAAAATCTTATTTAATAAGATTAAATAATCCCTATTATTTATTGTGCTCAGTAAAGTTCAGTTACGTAATAACACCACTACTGTGCTCAGCACAATGCATGAAGCTTAGTATATGCTTAATAAGTATTAGTGCAAATGACGATGGTGATGCTGATGATGATAATGATGAAAACAATGGTGACAACGATGATGCTAGACCTCGGCAAAAGACTTCAGAACTACTGGCTTCCTAAATAATTAACACCAGAGCAAGAAGAGATTTTTTTAAAAAAAGCCTTCTTAAATGAATAGTGCAAAGAAATAGAGGAAAACAACAGAATGGGAAAGACTAGAGATCTCTTCAAGAAAATTAGAGCTACCAAGGGAACATTTCATGCAAAGATGGGTACAATAAAGGATAAAAACAGCAAGGATCTAACAGAATAAGAAGAGATTAAGAGATGGCAAGAATATACAGAACTATACAAAGAAGGTCTTATGACCCAGATAACCACAATGGTGTGGGCACTCACCTAGAGCCAGACATCCTGGAGTGTGAGGTCAGGTGGGCCTTAGGAAGCATCACTACAAACAAAGCTAGTGGAGGTGATGGAATTCCAGCTGAGCTATTTCAAATCCTAAAAGATGATGCTGTGAAAGTGCTGCACTCAAAATATCAGCAAATTTGGAAAACTCAGCAATGGCCACAGGACTGGAAAAGGTCAATTTTCATTCCAATCCCAAGAAGGGCAGTGCCAAACAAGGTTCAAACTACCAGATTATTGCACTCATTTCACATGCTAGCAAGGTAATGTTCAAATTCCTTCGAGCTGAGCCTCAACAGTACGTGAACCGAGAACTTCCAGATGTGCAAGCTGGATTTAGAAAAGGCAGAGGAACCAGAGATCAAATTGTCAACATTCATTGGACCAAAGAAAAAGCAAGAGAGTTCCAGAAAAACATCTACTTTTGCTTCATTGACTACACTACAGCCTTTGACTGTGTGGATCACAACAACCTGGAAAATTCTTAAAGACATGGGAACACCAGACCACCTTACCTGTCTCCTGAGAAACCTGAACGTAGGTCAAGAAGCAACAGTTAGAATCAGATGTGGAACAATGGACTGGTTTAAAATTGGGAAAGGAATACATCAAGGCTATATATTGTTACTCTGCTTATTTAACTTACATGCAGAGTACAACATGCAAAATGCCAGGCTGAATGAAGCACAAGCTAGAATCAAGGTTGCCAGCAGAAATATTAACAACCTCAGATATGCAGATGATACCACTCCAATGGTAGAAAGCAAAGAACTAAAGAGCCTTTTGATGAAAGTAAAAGAGGAGAGTGAAAATGATGTGAAAAAGCTGGCATAAAACTCAACATTCAAAAAACTAAGATCATGGCACCCAGTTCCCTCACTTCATGGCAAACAGATGGGGAAAAAGTGGAAACAGTGACTGACTTAATTTTCTTGGGCTCCAAAATCACTTCAGACTGTCACTGAAAGTGAAAGTGAAGTTGCTCAGTTGTGTCCAACTCTGCGACACCATGGACTGTGGCCCACCAGACTCCTCCGTCCATTGAATTTTCCAGGCAAGAGTTCTGGAGCACGTTGCCATTTCCTTCTCCAGGGGATGTTCCCAGCCCAGGGATCGAACCCAGGTCTCCCACATTGCAAGGCAGATGCTTTACCATCTGAGCTACAGGGAAGCCCTCAGACTGTGACTGCAGCCATGAAATTCAAAGATGCTCCTTTGAAGAAAAGCTATGACAAACTTAGACAGCACATTAAAAAACAGAGACATCACTTTGCTGACAAAGGTCAAAGCTATGGTTTTTCCAGTAGCCATGTACAGATGTGAGAGCTGGACCATAAAGAAGGGTGAGTGCCAAAGAACTGATGCTTTTGAATTGTGGTGCTAGAGAAGACTCTTGTGAATCCCTTGAACTGCAAGGAGATGAAACTAGTCAATCCTAAAGGAAATCAACCTAGAATATTCATTGGAAGGACTGATGCTGAAGCTGAAGCTCCAATACTTTGGCCACCAGATACAAAGAGCCAACTCATTGTAAAAGACCCTGATGCTGGGAAATATTGAAGGCAGAAGGAGAAGGGGGGTGACAGAAGGTAAGATGGCTAGATGGCATCACCAACTCAATAGACGTGAGTTTGAGAAAACTCCGAGAGAAAGTGAGGGACAGGGAAGCCTGGTGTCGTGGCATCTCAAAGGGTGGGACATGACTTAGCAACTGAACAACCGCAACTAATGAACTCCCTAGAATCATGCCCCATTAACTTTCCTAGATATCAAGGAATGAGATGCCTGGATCCTTCCAGAGGAAGGCACTCTGACAAAGCTATGACAGTGCCTTGAAGTGGCCAGCTACACTTAACCAGAATCCTCTAGAGCTACAAGGTAAAGCCTTGCCACTTTTCATGTTCTTGAGGCTTCCAAGAGTTCATCTGAGGCTTGTACAATTTTCTAACACTCATCCTGAAGCCATTTTTCCTCTTCCCACAAACCTGCCCAGTCGTTTTGTATTACTTTTGTTCCTTGCTCATAGTTTCGATTCCATATTTAACCTCTTTAAACACAGTAAACTTGGGTATCTGAGGTTCAGTATTTGATAATTACATCGAAAGTCTACAGGCCAAACTGGGCTGTGTGTAGTGTCTGTTAGTATTGCCTGGCTTCCTAAGGATTTGATGATGTGTTGACTGTGAGCCTGGGCTTACTGGGACTTTAACTGTGGGGATTCTGTGAAGCCTGTAATGAAGATGTGTTTCTCCAGGGGCCATCTGCATCCATTTCTGCCAGGCCAGGCAGCATTGTCAATCCAGGATCCTTTTATATCAAATTCTAGTTTGGGTTTTTTGGTTTGTTTTTCCTTATACCTCAGGAGTAGTCCCCAGAAGTGCCTGCTTCTGGTTACAGATTCTTAAGAGAGACTTTACACCACACAGTGCCAGGGTTAAGAAAGGCAAATTTCCCTGCTAAATCCCTTGCAAGCCCCACCCCCACAGGTCACGCTTTTAAGGTCTTAAATTCCAGTAGTAGCTTCAAGCTCACTCCCCCATTCTGTAAAACCCCTGGGTTTATTTCTTGCCTCCAGAATGCAGTCTTTATAGACCAGGTTCTAGGTCACCAAAAATCAGCAACTATCCCAAGGGAGGCTACCAGCTTCCATGTGGGTTTTCCTCTCTGCTTTCTCTACATTTCAGGATTATAAGGATTTCTCTCACTTGTTTAGCCAGATCAGCCTCATGATTTAAATGACAAATATTTTTCACATTTTATCCAGTATTTCTAGGGTTTTACACTAGATAAGTTTTACAAAATAGCTAGTCCATCCATGATACAACCAGGAATAGCCTGAATTTTAATCTGATGTTAAAATTTACTCAGTATTTTGTTTCCAGTGATTAGAATGACTTGTCTGCCTCTCCTTGTCCTCTGCTTCAATGATCATGATGTTCCTGCTATACTGTGAAGCCTCCATGAACTCACCTGTCTGAGTTGCCTCTTATTACCTCCTCTCATTTTCCATTAAGCTCTGGCTCTTCACCAAGAATTTTCCCAACCAGGTCTGCCCACAGGAGAAAGGTTACTGCATAATTATTATTTTATTCTGTGACTTCAAGCAAGATTTCTAGGAAATTTAGTTCTTGACAGGTACAATAAAGTTACACCAAGAAAGATGAGGGTTAATTACATTCTCGTTAAGACAAGTCCTACTAAAGAGATGGTACGGAATAGTATGGCACTTTATACATTATCTGTCATAAAATACACCACACACAAAACTATCTAATTATGTTTCCAACCATCTCAGGGATATAACTGTCTACATCCTATAATGCCTTCATTATCTTAAAATTAATCACAAAAGACTCTGAAAAGATTCACTAATAGCCCCTGCAAAACATACTAAATACCCCCCATATTGTTCTTTCTCTGAAGCTCAAGTATTGGGATTTCAAGCCTAGCCTCTGGGATAAACAGCCTGGATCTGAGTCCTTACTCTGACCCTTAGAGGTGAGAGCCAACAGCAGGTCACTTCGTCTCTATGAGCCTCCAGTCCTCACTTACACAACAGAGATAACAGCTCCTCCTTTATAGAACCACATCAGGGTTTAAATAAGAGCATTTGTAAAAGCCTTGGTACAGTTCCTGGTACATAGGTTGCCGTCAATAAAAAACAGCTAAAAGAATGCATTCTATTACTACCTAGTATTTTAAAAATACCCAGCATTCTTATAAATGGAGTAGGAAGCACAGCTGGACCAATACCAGTAACGTGTAAGGAAGCCAAGAGATTTGTTTAAGGGCTGGAGATTAATGTGTTCTGTCCTGATCACTCTTCACTCTGTGGAGCCCACCCACTCTCCAAGATGGTCAGTCAGGAGAAAGCCTAAATTCAGGATCTGTAATAGCTGCTTGTGTGGCTCGGTATCACTAGCAGCAGTACATACAGTTCTATGCTATTGCCCGGTTCATTTATCAGCTGTTTGTGCTCTTGTCCACTCTGGGGAAGACTCAAGCTCCCAGCCACTGTACAGGCTGCTCCTCTGCCTGGGATACTCTGTGGTCTTCCTTGGGCTGCTGCTGCTGCTGCTAAGTCGCTTCAGTCGTGTCCGACTCTGTGCGACCCCATAGACGGCAGCCCACCAGGCTCCCCCGTCCCTGGGATTCTCCAGGCAAGAATATTGGAGTGGGGTGCCATTGCCTTCTCTGTTCCTTGGGCTAAGTCCTACTTATTCTCTAGATACCAGTTGGATGCCACTTCCTCCAGATTCTCCAGAGTTACTAAGTGTCCTGCTCAGAGTTCCTAGAGCATTTCCTCATCACAGCATCTACTACCCTGGACTATGATTAAATGCTCGTGTGTTTGGATCCTCAGTAAGGTAAGATTCATTAGGATAGGAATCATGTTTTTCCTTGATCAGAACTAAATCCAAACACTAGTACAATGGCTGACAGGCATTAAATACTGGTAGGATGAATGAATGAATGAAACTTAACAAACTATACTAAGGACTTCTTTTTTCCACAGACATCATTTAGCAGTATTAGAAATATCAAAGGTGTTTCATCACTCAGGCAGTGATCATTAGATCTAAATATCTAACAGAGGTAATGAAACTGAAGAAATGGCACAGACATACACTTAAAACACTATCTTCTTGGTGAAAGCCAAGCAGAGCCTCAAGGCAAGAATACTTCACCTGGGGATCTTCCCCACCCAGGGATTGAACCTGCATCTCCTGCACTGGTGGGCACATTCTTTATCACTGAGCCACTATGTGGTACACAGTCCCTAAATAAACACTATCTGAATAACTGAATGGCACCCTTGCATTTTTCACTCATCAACCTCAACACTTTGCCTATGGTTAAAATCGTTAACTTTCAGCAATCCGCCTCCAGCCTTCATTTTGGGGATGTACTTCAAATAATACTATAGTTGATCCTTCTTTTTTTTTTTTTCAGTGAATATATATGGTATTCTATTAATTTCATTTAGGAGCTTTTAAAAATAATACGATAGTCCAGTGGTTAAAACTCCACACTTCCACTGCAGGGGGGCATGGTTTGATCCCTGGGTCAGCAAGTTCCACATGCCATACAGTGCGGACAAAAGATAAAATCAATCAATAAACAAATATATATCAGGTGATCACTCATATTTTACTAGTATGTGGACAGGTGTTTTTCTTCTCATTAATTGTGGGATGCGGGCTTTTTAATTATTTGTGTTTACTGAAATATAGTTGACTCACAATGTTGTGTTAGTTTCTGGTGTACAACAAAGTGATTCAGTTACACATCTTTTTTCAATATAGGTTATTACAAGAAGCTGAATATACTTCCCTGTGTTATACAGAAGGACTCTGTTGCTCATCTATTTTATGTATAGTAGTTTGTATCTGCTAATCCCAAACTCCTGACTTTCCTCTTTGGTAACCATGGGTTTGTTTTCTATGATTGTGATTCTGTTTCTGTTTCATAGACAAGCTCATTTTGTCATATGTTAGATTCCACATGTCCGTTGAGTTCAGTCGCTCAGTCGTGTCCAACTCTCTGCGACCCCATGAACCGCAGCACGCCAGGCCTCCCTGTCCATCACCAAAGGCGGGACTCTGCCCAAACTCATGTCCATTGAGTCGGTGATGCCATCCAACCATCTCATCCTCTGTCATCCCCTTCTCCTCCTGCCCTCAATCTTTCCCAGCATCAGGGTCTTTTCCAATGAGTCAGCTCTTTGCATCAGGTGGCCAAAGTATTGGAGTTTCAGCTTCAACATAAGTCCTTCCAATGAACACCCAGGACTGATCTCCTTTAGGATGGACTGGTTGGATCTCCTTGCAGTCCAAAGGACTCTCAAGAGTCTTCTCCAACACCACAGTTCAAAAGCATCAGTACTTCAGCACTCAGCTTTCTTTATAGTCTAACTCTCACACCCATACATGACCACTGGAAAAACCATAGCCTTGACTAGATGGACCTTTGTGGACAAAGTAATGTCTCTGCTTTCTAATATGCTGTCTAGGTTGGTCATAACTTTCCTTCTAAGGAGTAAGCATCTTTTAATTTTATGGCTGCAATCACCATCTGCAGTGATTTTGGAGCCCAGAAAAATAAAGTCAGCCACTGTTTCCCCATCTATTTCCCATGAAGTGGTGGGGCCAGATGCCATGATCTTCGTTTTCTGAATGTTGAGCTTTAAGCCAACTTTTTCACTCTCCTCTTTCACTTTCATCAAGAGCCTTTTTACCTCACCATACATGACCACTGGAAAAACCATAGCCTTGACTAGATGGACCTTTGTGGACAAAGTAATGTCTCTGCTTTCTAATATGCTGTCTAGGTTGGTCATAACTTTCCTTCTAAGGAGTAAGCATCTTTTAATTTAATGGCTGCAATCACCATCTGCAGTGATTTTGGAGCCCAGAAAAATAAAGTCAGCCACTGTTTCCCCATCTATTTCCCATGAAGTGATGGGGCCAGATGCCATGATCAGATCTTTGGGTCAGGATGATCCCTTGGAGAAGGGAATGGCTACTCACTCCAGTATTCTTGCCTGGAGAATCCCACGGATGGAGGAATCTGGCAGGCTACAGTCCATGGGTTGCAAAGAGTTGGAAATGACTAAGCTACTAACACTTTTTTATACACACAAACACACACACACACATATATATATACACACGCACACACACAAATATGGGCTTTCCTGGTGGCTCAGTGGTAAAGAACCCGCCTGCCAATGCAGGAGATGCAGGTTTGATCCCTGGATCAGGAACATCCCCTGGAGAAGGAAATGGCAACCGACTCCAGTATTTTTGCCTGGGAATCCCCATGGATAGAGGAGCCTGGTGGGCTTCAGTCCATGGGATTGCAAAAGAGTCAGACATGACTTAGCAACTAAACAACAAGATACATACATATGTGTGTGTATACATACCTCTTCTTTATCCATTCATCTGTCAGTGGGCATTTAGGTTGTTTCCATGTCTTGGCTATTATAAATAGTGCTGCTATGAACATACAGGTGAATATACCTTTTTGAGTTACAGATTTTTCTGGATATATACCAGAGGGATTGCTGGGTTATATGGCAATTTGATTTTTTCATTTTTGTGGGAACTGACATACTGTTTTCACAAGTGAACTTATTTATGAAACAGAAACAGACTCACAGATATAAAGAACAAACTTGTGGTTGCCAAGGGTTGTGGGGAGGGATGGACTGAAAGTTTGGGATTAGCAGATGCAAACTATTATTTATAGAACAGATAACTCTCCAGAGAAGCGCACCAATTTACATTCCCACCAACAGTGTAGGCAGGTCCCCTTTTCTCTACACCCTCTCTAGCATTTGTTGCTTGTGACATTTTTATATGGACCATAGCCCACCAGGCTCCTCTGTCCATGGGATTCTCCCAGCAAGGATATTGGAGTGGTTTACCATGCCCTTCTCTGGGGGATGGTCTTGACCCAGGGATCGAACCCTTGACTCTTACGTCCCCTGCACTGGCAGGCAGGCTCTTTATCACTAGCATCACCTGGGAAGCACAGCTGATTCTTCACTCAGTCGTAAAACCAGGTTGTTTTTTTCCCCCAACATTTCTTACTACTCCTCAAAGTACACTGTAATGCTTGATGGTAAGGACTGAGCTCTGAATACAAAGCCCCACAAAGTCCTCCAAGAAACAGTTGCTGGGTGGCACGCTAAGCACCCAACATGGGAATGGTACATTTCTGCCAAGCGTGGGCTTCCCTAGTGCGTTTCCCATGACCACTGATGCGGCATTTCTGTGAGCAGCTTAAACACCACCTCAGTTCAGTTCACTCACTCAATAGTGTCCGACTCTTTCTGACCCCATGAACCGCAGCACAGTAGGCCTCCCTGTCCATCACCAACTCCCAGAGTCCACCCAAACCCATGTTCATTAAGTCGGTGATGCCATCCAACCATCTTATCCACTGTCGTCCCATTCTCCTCCAGCCCTCAATCTTTCCCAGCATCAGGGTCTTTTCCAATGAGTCAGCTCTTCGCATCAGGTGGCCAAAGTATGGGAGTTTCAGCTTCAACATCAGTCCTTCCAATGAACACCCAGGACTGATCTCCTATAAAATGGACTGGTTGGATCTTCTTGCAATCCAAGGGACTCTCAGGAGTATTCTCCCAACACCACAGTTCAAAAGCATCAATTCTTTGCTGTTCAACTTTCTTTATACTCCAACTCTCACATCATACATGACCACTGGAAAAACCATAGCCTTCACTAGATGGACCTTTGTTGACAAAGTAATGTCTCTGCTTTCTAATATGCTGTCTAGGTTGGTCATAACTTTCCTTCCAAGGACTAAGCGTCTTTTAATTTTATGGCTGCAGTCACCATCTGCAGTGATTTTGGAGCCCAGAAAAATATAGTCAGCCACTGTTTCCACTGTTTCCCCATCTATTTCCCGTGAAGTGATGGGGCCAGATGCCATGATCTTAGTTTTCTGAATGTTGAGCTTTAAGCCAACTTTTGCACTCTCACTCTTTCACTTTCATCAAGGAGCTCTTTAGTTTTTCTTCACTTTCTGCCATAAGGGTGGTGTCATCTGCATATCTGAGGTTATTGATATTCTCCCAGCAATCTTGATTTCAGCTTGTGCTTCCTCTGGCCTGGCATTTCGCATGATGCACTCTGCATATAAGTTAAATAAGCAGAGGGACAATATACAGCCTTGACGTACTCCTTTTCCTATTTGCAACCAGTCTGTTGTTCCATGTCCAGTTCTAACTGTTGCTTCCTAACCTACATACAGGTTTCTCAGGAGGCAGGTCAGGTGGTCTGGGATTCCCATCTCTTTCAGAATTTTCCACAGTTTATTGTGATCCACACAAAGGCTTTGGTATAATCAATAAAGCAGAAATAGATTTTTTCTGGAACTCTCTTGCCTTTTGGATGATCCAGCGGATGCTGGCAATTTGATCTCTGGTTCCTCTGCCTTTTCTAAAACCAGCTTGAACATCAGGAAGTTCAAGGCTCATATATTGCTGAAGCCTGGCTTGGAGAATTTTGAGCATTACTTTACTAGTATGTGAGATGAATGCAATTGTGTGGTAGTTTGAGCATTCTTTGGCATTGCCTTTCTTTGGGATTGGAATGAAAANCATCTCTGCCACAGACTGAGAATTATCAAACAAAAAATAATAACAAGGCAATGATGCAGAGAATGAACCAAAATATCATGGATTCTTTCCATATTATGAAAAAAAAAAAGTATTATGTCAGTGTTCTAACTTAACTTCTGTGGTTGTAAGCAGGTTGTGATTTGGCATGCTTATTCAAATGCACTCAGCATGTATTGAAATTTCCTTAATTGTTATGTGAATTGTTTGCATATGTGGTTATTATATGTGATTTCATTGTACCTGTATGTACTTGTATCCAAATTTGTTTCTATTATGCTTGATTTTGCTGGCCATTCTTGGATGACCTAGCAACTCAAGAATCCAAAGCGTTTTGTGCTGTCTTCTGTAATATGTATACTCTCTGATGTTTTGTCATACCGTGTCAGCTTTTAATTTAATTCTTGTCCAACAAGATATCTTTTATATTTGTTGGAAACAAATTTATGCAAAGACAATTTTAGTAAGCTTTGCTCAACACAATTCTTTATTAATTAAATTGACCATTTTGTGACATTGGAAAATGTAACATACCAACTCTCTCTTTTTGCAGTTGAACCTCCTTCAGACTTGAATTTTAAAATTATAGATGAAAATACTGTTCATATGTCATGGGCAATACCACCTGATCCAATTGTGGGTTTCAAAATAACAGTGGACCCTACAACGGGTAAGTTTTGGGATGTTGGGGTTTTCGGACAGAGAAGTCCAAGATGATATAATCTGATCCTTCCCCCACCTTCTGCTTCATTATGAGGAAGCCAAGATTTAGAAAACCAGAGGGGTTTACCTAATGTCACAAGATATTTGGTGGACTCAGGTCTCCAGATTTCCAGCTCAGAACCCACTATTATATTTTTATAGTGTTAGCTTTATTAACTTGGTTTGCTGTGTAAAGCTGTTAGACTTTATCCCGCGATCAGAATATTGCTGGTAATCTTTGATTTTATAAAATAGAACAATCACTGCTTGACATTCTTCTTGAATCACTTAATCTGTCCAACACTTCAAGTGACAGGTGATGAAGTGAGGTGTTACACTTTGCCCAGTGTCCTGCGTACTTCAGTGCTCAGGACATAGTGTTCTGGGAAACAAGGAAGACAAGGATTTACTGGGTAAATTCTGTATCCTAAGCCTAAGAGTCAGTATCCTTGAGGTTGTTTGAGTAGGGAGAACCAATCTCTCTTGACTAACTTTTATTTCTAACATGGATTGGGAATAAAACCATTTTTAGGAGCACTGGCCACGTGGTAGGAAGGGGTCTTGATTGGCTGATAGAAGAGATAGATAATGTCAACATAACTTATCACCAGAGCTGTGTTTGCATACTTATGGCCTTTAAAAATGCCAATGGTTTTAAATGCTGATCAGGGGATTGAGAAACTGTTATCTGTTTTCAATATGATCCAAGAGCTTCAAAAGGGATCAGGCATTTACTTTTTCTTCCTTGAATCTTTTCTTCCCTGAATCTTTTCTTCCCAAATATATTTGCAGTTAACTGTTTCATTGATTCCAAAGCCAAAAAGCAGTTGAAAAAGAGTTCATCTGGTTTCCAGATGTTGAAAGTGACTGACTGTATATGTGCTGCCGAAGTGAGCACTGAAAGTGACTGACTGTAGAAACGAACACAGGGACCATCCATGTCCACAGAGCGCTGGGGTCTTATTTCCCAGGGTGGGTTCTGGTTGGTTCTGCAGTGCTCCACATATTAACCTGGAACATTTCTCACAGTTCTGTCACACTTGTTGCTTTCTTGATTATGTTTTGATGAAAATTAATATGGTTAAAAATTTTAAAAGTCATTTTGTCTCTAACAACTACTGTTTCCTGTTGAATTGAGCATTAACATAATCTAAAAGGAAATACATAATTGTCAGCATGTAAGGAAATGCTCAGTACACTGTACTTTGAAATATTTGATAGTTAAGTCAGATCAGAGGACCATGGTTACCCTTTAGAATATGCCCCACCCCTCACTGGAATATGGAGGATACACTTCTCCTATAAAAGTGAATGCTGTTTCCCAGTAGACATTCATTTTAGCCAGTGGAGTTTGTTGTCTTTGAGTTGATTTTTAGCCCTTCATTTTCTTTTGGTACTCTCTGATACATAATTTAAAATTAAATTATTTTCTGCTTTATATCTCACTTATAAAAATTTTGTTATCTACCATTAGTATTCAAACACAATGAAAGATTGTTTTTGATATTCTGATATATCTTTAATTTAGAGGCATACTTGAGTCCTCAAACAAATATGGAATATGATTGTAACAGGTAAAGGCAATGCCAGTTCATTTATTGAATTTCTAGAATTCAAAGTGTTAGTTTTGGAGGACAGTAAAAAATAATGCATGGGTATTCTGAGAAAAATGTGTATTTTGAATTTTCAGGTTTTGAGTATACCTGGGAATTACATTATATTATATTACATTATATATGAAAAAAGTTTTGTTGCATTGATATTTTCCTTTCTATATTTCCAGATGGGCCCACTAAAGAATTTACCCTTTCAGCTAGTACCACTGAAACTTTATTAACAGAGCTTATACCTGAAATAGAGTATGTGGTGACAATCACTTCATATGATGAAGTAGAAGAAAGTGTACCAGTTATAGGCCAATTAACAAGTAAGCACACATATAAAGTACTTTTATACCTTATATTTTGCAGAAGGTTTCTCCAACTTTCAAATTTAATTTGTTGTTATGCAGAGTTAATTTACATCAGCACTAAATATTCTTACTCTGATCCTAGTTATTAGTAGATGTGAATAATTTATTCACATTTATAAGCTTGGTCTCTGCAAGCAGCAGGAATGTTATGAATGAAAACTATTAAAAAGCATTAGACTTTGCCAAGCTACAGAGTTAATATCTTTTTTTGAAATATATCTAAAGCTTCACCAAAAATAATTTATTTGCAAGGGAATGCTTATTTGGCTGTAGTCTCTGACAAGCTGGGAATACACCATACACTTGAAAGACAGTGGTGAAAGACAATATACTTATTTTCTTCTTAGGAAGTATTTGTATGGTTCATTTCCCTTTGTAATAATCAAGTTTTGACTCAGTTCAAACAGGTGGCCCGACAAAGCCGGGGGAGAAGAAACCTGGAAAAACAGAGATACAAAGTAAGCATTTTCCTTAATATTTGTATGTGGTTTTGCAGAAGTAAGTTAAAAATGTAATATATAAAGGAGATGTTCCAATTGGATCCATAGTTTAATCTCATTCCTATATTAATTTCTATAAGTTTTATCTAAAAATATAGGCAGTATAATAGCAATGTATGCCTAAGTGGTTATAACACCTACGTTCTTACTTTCTAACCATTCTAGGTACTAAATATTCTTTTTACTGGAGGTGTGTTAAATTTGTGTATGTTCAAGTTTCCCTGCAGTATTCTGGCAGTAGGTGAAAAGCAAAGCTCATCACTGGACTTAAATTGTAGAAACAGATGGTAGCTTAGGGACACGTGGGAAATAGAAGGTTGCACCACAAGGAAGATGCCCTCATGGTGTCTTTAGCAATTCCATTTCCATGAAAATCACTGTATATATTCTGGTCATCTCTAGGGTGTTTACGCGGGCTTACTTGGTGTGACGGTAAACATTTCCAGAGTCTCTGTAGGATGTCTCTGATGAATTGATGCATTTGTAATCAAATGACAGCAATTTATGGTCTGGTTTTGTGGTTTCTAGGCCCTTTTTGTCTTACACTGCTCTAACTTACTGGGATGAAGCCTTAAGTGGTTGGACTTCTAATTTTGCCACCTTATAAATGGGATTTATGACTCAGGATAACAATAAAAATATTGTGAACACAAAGTTCCCTTTATCTGGAATTTTCCCCTCCAGATCACTGTTTATAATTCTTTCTAATGTCTAATAATCTGAAGTGAAGTTTATAGCATGCAGTTACAATGCAAATATTTTCCCTGAATCATCAATATTTATTCTAAAGCAAAGTACTATTCCAAACATTGACTTTCACTGTTGGCCCATTAAGTAGTATGCAAAAATTATTTAGGCAGGCAACTTGTATTGGCTTGCAAATTTTTCCAGGACCCTTTCCTTCTTTTCTGAGCCAAATACTTCTCTTATTATCCACCACCTGACTGCAGGGACAAAAATATCTTCAGAAAATTTACTCAGCTTTGCCTTATGAATACAGATTTTCATAAAAACCAACCTGTTTCCCACTCACCAACTGACCACAGAGAGAAGAAAAAATATGCTTGATTACAAACACCAGTTGTTGCATTTTTGGGGATTTAAAGATACCACATGTGTTTTTACTTTTGAATTAAAATATTTTCCCTGCCTTTTCTTCAGTGAAAGTAGATTTAGTTGTGAAATTTAAATACACTGATGGTTAGGACAAGATATTCTGAGTATTTTGCATTATATTTATGATAGTTGTTACTTCTGTTAAGATTTCATTAACCCTTTGGACTAACCAGCTGCCAACTTTAGACCATTACATTGTAAAGTGCAAGAGAATGTTAAAAGATTTGCTTTTTCCTTCAGCTCTATTGCATTTGCTTAAATGGCACAGCAATTGTTCCATAATTTTAAAAAAACATTTCTTTGACTGCACCAGATCTTAGTTATGGCATGTGCGATCTAGTCCCTGATCAGAGATGGACCCCAGGCCCCTGCCCTGGTAATGCAGAGTCTTAGCCGCTGGACCACCTGGGAAGTTCCTGTTTTGTATTTACTGATCTAAAAGTACCAAGAATGAAAACACTTGGCTTATATTTCTTTTGTATATCTCCTAGATATTTTATATAATTTTTACTTGGAGAAAAGAGTGAGGATATAGTTACAAAAGTAGATAAGTCAGTAGCACAAATGCTTGGATCATAGGCTCTTGGAGAATCAGTCATATATCTTTTCATCCTGTTTTCCACAATGTCTTCTATGACAATTTAAAGACATAGTTGCAGAAATGCATCTTCATGAAGGTACTGAAAATGCTTCTGTGTGTGTGTGTTAAGTGGCTTCAGTAGTGTCTGACTCTCTGTGACCCAAGGGACTGTAGCCTGCCAGACCAGGCAAGCATACTGAAGTGGGTTGCCATGCCCTCCTCCAGGGGATCTTCCCAACCCAGGGATTGAACCCACGTCTCTTATGCCTCCTGCCTTGGCAGGCGGGTTCTTTACCACTAGCACCATCTGGGAACCTGCCTGAAAATGTGTGCCAATAAAATTTTGTGTTCTTTTGTGCCTGTCACTTGTGGGGGAAGAACGATATGAAATGTTCTAAAGAACGAAATGATTTTAGGAGCCAACATTTTTGCAGTGTTAGTTTGTATTCCTTAATGCTAGATAGATTTAATAGCGTGTCATTTAAAAAATGTATCACATATATTTCAGAATGTTCTGTCAGTGCCTGGACCGATTTAGTTTTCCTTGTGGATGGCTCATGGAGTGTGGGAAGAAACAACTTCAAGTACATCTTAGACTTCATTGCTGCTCTCGTGTCTGCTTTTGACATTGGGGAAGAGAAGACAAGGGTTGGAGTTGTTCAGTACAGCTCTGACACCAGGACGGAATTTAACTTAAATCAGTACTACCAACAGGAAGAGCTGCTTGCTGCAATTAAAAAAATCCCATACAAAGGTGGCAACACAATGACAGGTATATATATATATATATATATTTTTTTTTTTTACAAATTTTGGTATTGTTTAAGATAGATGAAATGTCTGTTTGGGAAAGGAATGATGGGTTGCACAAATGATCATATGTTAAATAATTTTGAAAGTAATCTTGTAGTTTTTGATTTTAGTAAAATTGCATAGTGCGGAGTGACTGGATGTATCTCTTTTTTCATTTCAGGGGAAGCCATTGATTACTTAATTAAAAATACCTTCACGGAATCTGCTGGGGCAAGAGTTGGCTTTCCCAAAGTGGCGATTATTATTACAGATGGCAAATCCCAGGACGAAGTGGAAATTCCAGCAAGAGAGCTTCGAAATATTGGGGTTGAAGTTTTCTCTTTGGGTAGGTCACGTTTGCTGAAGTGTTTTCCTTTTGGAACCACTTTACTACTTCATGCTCAGAAGGTGAAGGCTTGATTCCTCAAAAAGGATCCTTCCTCAAGGAAGGAAAGCAAGGTTTGCTGCATCTTATAGTGAAGTGTTACTCCAAATCATTTTGGAGTAAAATTTTGCTTGTCTATTTCTTTCATGTAGCTCCTCCCTTTTTTTAAAAAAAACTTTTTTATTGGTGTAGTTTCAGGTGAATAGTAAAGGGATTCAGCCATACATGTGCATGTATCCATTCTCCCCCAAATTTCCCTTCCATCCAGTCTGCCATATAACTGAGCAGAGTTCCATGTACCATACAGGAGGTCCCCATGTCCCCCCTTTTTAAAAAAGGCGTTAGAGCTGCATATGTATTAAGTAAGGCGATATTCACATTCCTTGTCAACCCTCTGCTTTTCAAAGAATTCTGAGCCAGTGGTTCTCATAAAGGTCCTCCTTGTATTATCATTAAGTGTTTTATATGTGTTTCCTCTATTATGTAACCCTTGAAGAATTCAGAGAGCTCCAGCTCATTCAGGACTCTGGAAGAAAAAAGTATTATCTACACAGATGGCAGCAGGGACAAATGATGGCGTGGTTGGCATGAGAGCCTACTCTGTTTTACCATCCGCTCATTTGCCTCTGTGGCCACATTATATGAAATGAGAAAATGTCATTCAACCGTTTTTGTGCTTTCAACAGTTGCACTTCCGTTAGGAAACAAAGCAATTCAGTTTATGACTGAATAAGGATTTGAAACTGTCTTCACTTGGGAAAGACTAAGAAAGCAAAAAACGTCCTTAATGTGACCCACTTCCCTTTTCAAAGATCCTGTGTGTGTATATGTGTTAGTTGCCCAGTCGGGTCCTACTCTTTGTGACTCAGTCGACTGCAGCCCACCAGGCTCCTCTGACCATGGGATTCTCTGAGCAAGAATACTGCAGTGGGTTGTCATTCCCTTCTCCAGGGGACCTTCCTGACCCAGGATCGAACCTGGGTCTCCTGCATTGCAGGTGGATTCTTTAATGTTTGAGCCACTTTTGAAGGGAAGCCCCTTCAAATATCCTATTCCCATTTTTTTAAAACTTTATTTTGTATTGGGGTATTGCTGATTAACAATGTTGTGATAGTTTCAGGTGAATAGTAAAGCGATTCAACCACACACTTACGTGTATCCATTCTCCCCAAAACTCCCCTTCCATCCAGGCTGCCATATAACTTTGAGCAGAGTTCCATGTACCATACAGGAGGTCCCCATTGGTTATCCATGTCCCTTCTTTTTTAAAGGCATTAAAGCTGCAGATGCAAAAGAACTCAAACAAATTGCCTCCACACCTTCACTCAATCATGTTTTCAATGTGGCCAACTTCGATGCAATTGTGGATATTCAGAATGAGATCATCTCCCAGGTGTGCTCAGGTGTGGATGAACAGCTCGGTGAACTGGTCAGTGGAGAAGAAGGTGAGTGAATTGTTGGGCGTTTTCCATTACTTGAGAACATTTATGGTTTTACAAGCAGGGGGACATTTAGCTTAGTACTCTGCAACTTCAACTCATCACAGCGCTGTTTCTCTTCAGTGGCAAAGAGTTTTCTGTCACATAAACTGTGTAGTGTTTTCAAAGCTCTTAAGAATATTTCAAAGAGCAGTCAGTTTGATCCTCCCACTTTTGCAAAATGTTCCCATTTATCAGTAATTGCTTTTAAATACATGGGAGAGAGAAAAAAACATTTCATAAACATCCTTTGGGGCGTTAAAAATTCACAGTTTCCATGATTGTTCTCCTCTCAGCCTGAGAACTGACAACTGCTTAAAGATAAGTTCTAAATAACTCCATCTTCAATCATGTAGAATCTTTCATCTCCAAACCCCAAGCATTTTGGCAGTGTTCATGGGCTGTAATTCAGTGTCAGAACTCCTTCTTATTACCTCATGGGCTCTGAATCTCTTTCTTTGTTTCACTGCCTAATGTCTGATTTTTTGCTCTGTACTGTTACAAAATCCACCCCCGTCTGACTTTCCCCTGGTCATCTTCCCTTACTCAGTCTTTTAAAACATTTGAGTTTTCATTCTCACTAGGGTGCATGTTCGAGGTTAGGCCAACTTTGGTCCTGCCCCTGTTCGCGCTCTCCCTGGCAGGGGACACGGGCTTCATCCCAGGTGTCCACAGTCTTAACTTTGGGGTCTCCTCTCTGTTGCTGGCAATTGCCTGCGACTTCTGTCCCCTAGGCTTCCAGTTGGTGCATCCATTCCTGTCTTCCCATTTGTTCTCATTTCTTTAGGCATCGTTTTTATGGACTATGTCTGATTGCCTTTCAGAGAAGACAGTGAGTAACCTTGTGCATGTTTTATCATCCAGTGTCTCAGGCTGACTTACAGAAACGTAGTCATATCTTCTGGGAAATAGATTCCATTGACAGATCTAAAACTTCGAAGATTTGGTCTGAAATAGCTTAAGATACTTTGTTATTAGCTAAGTACATGACTATGTTCTACATTGACTAGGGATAGAATATTTTTAGATGATCAGTTGGCAGCCCACTCCAGTACTCTTGCCTGGAAAATCCCATGGATGGAGGAGCCTGGTAGGCTGCAGGCCATGGGGTCGCTAGGAGTCAGACACGACTGAACGACTTCACTTTCACTTTTCTCTTTCATGCATTGAAGAGGGAAATGGCAACCCACTCCAGTGTTCTTGCCTGGAGAATCCCAGGGACGGGGGAGCCTGGTGGGCTGCCGTCTATGGGGTTGCACAGAGTCAGACACGACTGAAGTGACTTAGCAGCAGCAGCAGTATTTGCTTATCAATCTGCATGTTGTACACCGTGGTTTCACCTCTGTTTGGTGGCATTCTGAACATAGCTGAGCTTTTTCTTCTAAACCTTTGATGAAGTGGAAATACAATTATTTAAAATTATAAGAACCTGTCATTAAAGAACGGCTGACTTATTATCTTTCTTGGCATACTATAAAGTATCTTTAAAATATTATATTATTATGTTTAAACTTTAATGAAAAGGGAAAATTTTTCTAAAGTATCGAGTAAGCCATTGATTTAACAAATATTTATCAAGTTCTTCCTTTGGTACCTGAATAAGGCCATGACACACAGGCGTGCTAAGTCGCTTCAGTTATGTCCAACTCTTTGTGACCCCATGGACTGTAGCCCTCCAGGCTCCTCATGTCCATGGGATTCTCCAGGCAAGAATACTGGAGTGGGTTGGCCTGCCCTCCTCCAGGGTAAGGGCCCGTGAATGTAATGCCAAAACCAAAATGGAAAATCTTGGTCCCAGAAATGAATTAGGCATCTGATGCCCTATTATTAATTCTTTCAAGGATTTCTTTGCTCTAAACTTCTCATTTCCTGGATTAAAATTCAGGTACTGAATCTCTGGTTTGGTGGGTTCAAGTGGAAGTGGGTGTCTGTTTCTGGGAACTTTTCCTGATATGTGTGCGTGACGTGTGTGTGTGTGTGTGTGTGTGTGTGTGTGCGCTAAGTTGCTTCAGTCGTGTCTGACTCTTTGTGACCCCATGGACCTGTCTCTTATACACATCTAGATGTGTATAAGAGACAGGTCTTAGCCGCTGGACCACCTGGGAAGTTCCTGTTTTGTATTTACTGATCTAAAAGTACCAAGAATGAAAACACTTGGCTTATATTTCTTTTGTATGTCTCCTAGATATTTTATATAATTTTTACTTGGAGAAAAGAGTGAGGATATAGTTACAAAAGTAGATAAGTCAATAGCACAAATGCTTGGATCATAGGCTCTTGGAGAATCAGTCATATATCTTTTCATCCTGTTTTCCACAATGTCTTCTATGACAATTTAAAGACATAGTTGCAGAAATGCATCTTCATGAAGGTATTGAAAATGCTTCTGTGTGTGTGTGTTAAGTGGCTTCAGTAGTGTCTGACTCTCTGTGACCCAAGGGACTGTAGCCTGCCAGACCGGGCAAGCATACTGAAGTGGGTTGCCATGCCCTCCTCCAGGGAATCTTCCCAACCCAGGGATTGAACCCACGTCTCTTATGCCTCCTGCCTTGGCAGGCGGGTTCTTTACCACTAGCACCATCTGGGAACCTGCCTGAAAATGTGTGCCAATAAAATTTTGTGTTCTTTTGTGCCTGTCACTTGTGGGGGAAGAACGATATGAAATGTTCTAAAGAACGAAATGATTTTAGGAGCCAACATTTTTGCAGTGTTAGTTTGTATTCCTTAATGCTAGATAGATTTAATAGCGTGTCATTTAAAAAATGTATCACATATATTTCAGAATGTTCTGTCAGTGCCTGGACCGATTTAGTTTTCCTTGTGGATGGCTCATGGAGTGTGGGAAGAAACAACTTCAAGTACATCTTAGACTTCATTGCTGCTCTCGTGTCTGCTTTTGACATTGGGGAAGAGAAGACAAGGGTTGGAGTTGTTCAGTACAGCTCTGACACCAGGACGGAATTTAACTTAAATCAGTACTACCAACAGGAAGAGCTGCTTGCTGCAATTAAAAAAATCCCATACAAAGGTGGCAACACAATGACAGGTAT
>SJYX01021038.1:318723-330179 GCA_006410675.1 Oreotragus oreotragus | reverse complement strand
CTGGAGTGGGTTGCCATTCCCTTCCCCAGGGATTGAACCCAGGTCTCCTGCATTCAGGCAGACTCTTTACCATCTGAGCCACTAGGGATTCCATCCAGATACTCACAAAATACTGTTGAATGGAAAAGAAAGAGAACCTTGTTTATTCTTCATTTGGAGTAGGCTCTCTAAACAGAGGAGTAGAAATAACCCCTGTATTCCTGGTCATTGCCTGGAGTCCTGTTTCAACACCAAAACCAAAACAAGCGTCCATATCATGACTACCCTCTGATGATTGTCGTCATCCCTTTCTGCTGGAAGGGAACCACTGATTTATGTGCTAGGCCAGACTGTACACAGTGCCTTAAACATGGAGATGTGTTATGGAGCTCACTCTTTCAGAAAGATAGCTTCTGCTAGCCATAGAGTAGTATGTTCTTGCCTTCTTTTTCCTGCTGACCTGTAATATTAAAACATCAGTATATTCCTATTTCTGAGCCCTTAAAAACATTCCAAAACATAAACTTTTAAAATATCTGAACCTGGTGGCTCAGAGGCTAAAGCGTCTGCCTCTAATGTGGGAGACCTGGGTTCGATCCCTGGGTTAGGAAGATCCCCTGGAGAAGGAAATGGCACCCCACTCCAGTGTTCTTGCCTGGAGAATCCCATGGACGGAGGAGCCTGGTGGGCTACAGTCCATGGGGTCGCAAAGAGTCCGACACGACTGAGTGACTTAACTAACTAAATTTTAGTAATAAAATATATCCTTTTTCTGTGTTGTTATGTAGCCAGAACATTATTCTTGCTTTACTTCTTTAGACACCAATGCATTTCAATACTGAAAAATAGTATTTAAAGTTTAAGTACGATATGACATTGAGTTATTAAATGGGGTGAATTGGTTAGAATTTATTTAGTTTTAAGTTACATAAATTCAATTGAACTAGCTTGAGCAAAAATGATATTTATTATGAGGAAAATGCATTTTTCACAAAATCCCAATAGGAACCTGACTGCTGAATTCTCAGGAAAAAAAGAATTAAACTTGGGACTTAAACACCATGAAGACTCAGTTTGTCTGCATTTGTCTGCGTGTGTGTATCTGTCATGGTCACTTGTCTCTGTTTATGAGCTTCATTTTTCCCTTTCACCAGGTGTTACCTTTCTCCAAGTAATGATAAACATGGCCATCAACAGCTCCATAGCTTTCTATCTTGTAACTAAGCCTCCAGGCTGGCTCAACATCCTCTAAGACACGAAGTTAAAACATCTGAAATAACTGAAGCATTGGCATAGCTTTGGTCCACCTATGGACCAGTCAGATGTAGTCAAGGGAGGTGGGTCATGTAAGAAAATGAGAAGCCCTTTGAAAACCATGTATATCGAGGCAGAAAGGGCGGTTTCAAGTAGAAGGTGGGATCAAGAGAAGTGAAGGATTTTCTGGGTAGAAAACCAGTCTGCTATGTGTCAACTACATAGTCAAATACATTCCTGCTTGCTACCAAAGTCATTATTTGGGATCCATTTTTTATGGCTAATATTGGTAAGTTATTTGATTTGAACCCACAAGAAGTATGTGAGTCATTAAAAGCAATTTATATCAAATTAGGATGCATATGTATTCTGAATAAAACTGTCAATGTCAGTTTTATTTCTTCATTATGGATTCCATTATACCAGGCACATATTTTAAAATGTATATTTTTGTTATATGTATCTCACTGGCAAAGCATATCCATGATCTAACAGAAGTTATTTTATTTTTCATTATGCTTTCAGTTTAATAGCAGTAAATGGGTCCTTGAAGAAGCCCTCTACACATACACTGTTTTTCGTAACAGCAGGACTATTGATTGTCAGCTGCCTGCTGATGTTCAGCAGTCTAGTACCATAGATAATGATGGGTGAGAAACCAATCATGAAGTGGCAAATAAAGGTAAAAAAGAAAAGACATCCTCACATTTATAAATAAAATTTGTATATATTAAAATTTCATATTGAATTTGTAAAACTACACTTAGAACAAATTATCTGATTATAGAACTACATATATCTTGCAGGTATCTAACAAAGGTTATAGGTTCAGGGGCTTCCCTGGTGGTTCAGAGGTTAAAGCATCTGCNATTAAAATTTCATATTGAATTTGTAAAACTACACTTAGAACAAATTATCTGATTATAGAACTACATATATCTTGCAGGTATCTAACAAAGGTTATAGGTTCAGGGGCTTCCCTGGTGGTTCAGAGGTTAAAGCATCTGCATGGAATGCTGGAGACCCAGGTTCAATCCCTGGGTTGGGAAGATCCCCTGGAGAAGGAAATGGCAACCCACTCCAGTACTCTTGCCTGGAGAATCTCATGGAGGGAGAAGCCTGGTAGGCTATAGTCCATGGGGTCGCAAAGAGTCTGACAAGACTGAGCGACTTCACTTCACTTCACTTCTAATCCCAAAATAATGATCATATATGATGGAGCTTGTCAAGTTTGTGGTCTCTATGAAAAGGACCTGTGTACTGTAAAGGTATGTAACTTTTCCATTATTTTCACATTTGCATCATAGGTTTTTCATTTCCTGTGCTGCTGGAATATTAATGTAGGTTTTCACTTTCATATCACAAATACTAATAGAGAAAAGCCTTCCCCAAGGTTATGGAAGATTAAATCAAAATTGTTCTTCTGCCTATAACTCCTGTTAAAATGGCTGAGTTTCTGCCTTTAAAAATTTGAAGTGACAGGTTGTTTACTCCTGAAACAACAAAACAAGAGGTTCTGGTTGAATTTTCTTTCCTACATACATTTTTAAAGTAGTAATAATGATTTTCCAATAAAATACTGCCTTATGGTTACTTAATCTTCTTTGTGGCAAGTGACATGCATTTAGGCAGAGTTTGTAAAATGTGAAGCTAACACTTTCATAGGGAGTTTCTTGTGCCCTCTAAGCTCACTGAACCATGCAAATATCTACCACTTGAGGGATAACAGAACAGCACAGTCTCGGCTGAAACTTCTCACCCGTATCCTTCTTAACCTATATCCAGTCCACTAGGCTTATCAACAGGCTTCTTTTCTATGTCAGTTGCTGATTTAAGTGATAGCATGCATGTAATATCACTTGGCTCTTCAGAACTAAGAAGCATATAAAATAGTTTTCATGTACCTGTCGTCCGGTCACTAAGTCATGTCCGACTCTTTGTGCCCCCATAGACTGCAGCACGCCAGGCCTCCTTGTCCTCACTATCTCCCAGAGTTTTCTCAAATTCATGTCCATTGAGTTGGTGATACCATATAACCATCTCATCCTCTGCCTCCCTTTCCTCAGATTTTTAAATTTTTCTTGAGATTAACAATCAGATCACATCAATAAGAAATTTCTGTTTNGGCTAAACTGCTCATTCTCGGCCTTTCTGGGGAGAAAATTCCTCAGCACTTTCTGCACAGGTTTATCTCTGATCTAAACAACCTGTGTTTTCATTAAGAACACATAATTTAGAAGAACACCTGGAGGGACCATCCAATCTTTGCTTGGCATCTATCCACACACCCAACAAGCAGGATAACTGCTGTGGGGGCCTGCACACTCTGTCAATGCCAAATGGCCAAGGATGATTGTCCCGCCTTGGCTAAGGAAGGCTGATCTGCTTCAACCATAGGGAACGACTGGTGAAACTTGCCTGCTGCTGGATACCTGTTCATATTTCTCTACGCAGGTCAGTGATCTTCTTCTTCCCATATACATTCCTCTTGGGAACTCTGAAGCTAGTGAGGAGGCCAGCTGTGGCACCTGGGTTAACATCCCCATGTGTGTGTGTCCCTGACGCCATGACACAGGAACAAGCTAAGACATGATTAAAAAGATGGGAAAGCGATGAAATGGGGAAGAGTGAGAAACTCTGACAGGGTCCAGCTTCCCTTATTGTCGATTATTACCTGAACTTTTATTTTTAAACCACAAAGCCTTGAAATTCATGAATAATACAGGAAATCTGTAAAATGCCACTTTTCTGGAATAACCAGGACATTAGAATGCAAATTGCAGTTCCACACACAGCTGTACTCGATGTGACAAATTAAGCTCCTCTTATTCCTAGTCTTGACATTTACCTCCAAGATGTTTGTTCTATGTAGAGAGAAAGAGCAAGCAAGAAGCAGATGAGAGGAATGGCCACAACAACCCCCCAGGAGGCCAGCCTGCATAAGATGCCCTCAAGGGGTGAAAGGTCTCCCTGGGACCCCCTTTCCCCCCAGCAGAGAGCAAGGGAAAAACCGTCTTCTGCATTGTCACACTTTGCCAAGAAAACCTTCTCCTAAAAACAGCATTCTTTCATAACAATCCATCCTCAGAATGAGTATGACAAAAATCTAGAAACTAAGTAAACTGGAAAACTTATGAGTCCCTGTTGGACCCATAACTCCACACTTTGTTCACTCAGCTAGACTCACAAAGCCCATTGTCAAACCTTTCCTTCAATTCAGTCAGTCAGTTGTGTCCAACTCTTTAAGACCCCATGAATCGCAGCACATCAGGCCTCCTTGTCCATCACCAACTCCCAGAGTTCACTCAAACTCACGTCCATCAAGTCAGTGATGCCATCCAGCCATCTCATCCTCTGTCGTCCCCTTCTCCTCCTGCCCCCAGTCCCTCCCAGCATCAGAGTCTTTTCCAATGAGTCAGCTCTTCGCATGAGATGGCCTAAGTACTGGAGTTTCAGCTTTAGCATCATTCCTTCCAAAGAAATCCCAGGGCTGATCTCCTTCAGAATGGACTGGTTGGATCTCCTTACAGTCCAAGGGACTCTCAAGAGTCTTCTCCAACACCACAGTTCAAAAGCATCAATTCTTCGGTGCTCAGCCTTCTTCACAGTCCAACTCTCACATCCATACATGACCACAGGAAAAACCATAGCCTTGACTAGACGGACCTTAGTCGGCAAAGTAATGTCTCTGCTTTTGAATATGCTATCTAGGTTGGTCATAACTTTCCTTCCCTTACTAGTCAACATATTTCTTTAGGAGGAGTACCTGCTATGGGCCTGGAACACTTAGGGTCCATCAGCAAACAGCACAGACCAAGCTCACTGACTGGGGGTGGGGATGAAGAAACAACACTTCATCAGCTGCAGTGCTAAGTGTTTCACACAGGAGACCACCCAATCCCTGGGACACTGAGGCACAGAGACGGTGTTTATCTCCTTCCCCGGGACACTGAGGCACAGAGACGGTGTTTATCTCATGAACTAGTAAGCAGATGAGCTGGGATGTGAACCCCTGTGCCCTGGACCAAGAATCAGCATGCTTATCCACTTCATTAGATTACCTTTCTCTACAGCCTTGTCCGGCCTTCCCAGGTGACTCGGTGGGAAAGAATCCACTTGCCAATGCAGGAGATACAGGTTTGATCCCCGGGTCAGGAAGATCCCCTGGAGAAGGAAATGGCAACTCACTCCAGTATTCTTGCCTGGGAAATCCTGGACAGAGGAGCCTGGTAGACTACAATCCATGGGGCCACGAGAGTCGGACACCACTTAGGGACTAAACAACAACAAAGCCCTCCTCCACTTGCTGTTTGTCTACAATAAAGTGCGAACCCTCCCAAGGACCGGGTCCACACCCTAGTTCTCTTGGGAACCCACCACTCAGAATGCACGTATAGTCTGAGTTGCATGCATGCTAAGTCATTTCAGTCGCGTCTGACTCGCAACCCCAGGGACTGTAGCCTGGCAGACTCCTCTGACCATGGAATTCTCCAGGCAGGAATACTCCAGGGGATCTTCCTGACCCAGAGGTCGAACCTGCATCCCTTATGTCTCCTGCACTGGTAGGGTGATTCTTTACCACTCCAGTGTTCTTGCCTGGAGAATCCATGGACAGAGGAGCCTGGTGGGCTACAGTCCACGGGGTTGCAAAGAGTCGGACTCAACTGAGTGACTATACACAGCACACAGCGCCACCCAGGAAGCCTTATGGATACTCAATAAATATTTATGAATAAGCAAAGCTTTATTACTACTAAATTATCCTGGAGCTACAACAGCAAATATTAGCGCCATCTAGTGGAAAGAGGCCTGGCACAGGAAAGACTACTATAATATCATGGAGGGGTTGACACCAATAGTCAAAGGGAGCCAAAAGTGAAGTCACTCAGTCGTGTCTGACTCTTTGCGACCCCATGGACTGTAGCCTACCAGGCTCCTCTGTCCATGGGATTTTCCAGGCAATAGTCCTGGAGTGGATTGCCATTTCCTTCTCCAGGGGATCTTCCCAACCCAGGGATCGAACCCAGGTCTCCCGCATTGTAGACAGACGCTTTACTGTCTGAGCCACCAGGGAAGTCCAAGGGTTATAGCAATTATCTGGATGACACAGAAAAATGTCTTCATGTAGGTGCCTTGCCATCATCCTACAGACCGCTGGCACTTGATTTGATAACTAATGCTAGTTGCCTCATATATAAAATTAACATTCCAAACCCAAATCAGATCAAGCCGTAGCATTGTTAAAGGATCAACAAGGCAGAACATTTTAAGCAGAATTCTTCTGAAAAACCCATAATCATGGACACAACATAATAGAGAAGATCTCAAATTCTTATAGGAAAGACCTACAAACATATATCTACAATATACAGTACTAATATTGTGAAAAGCAGATGACACCAGTCATTTGGAGACCAAAAATTCAACTGGGTCCAGATATAAAGCCCTAAAGGGCTTCCCCGGTGGCTTGGTGGTAAAGAATCTGCCTGTCAATGCAGGAGACACAGGTTCCATCCCTGGTTCAGGAAGATCCCCTGGAGAAGGAAATGGCAACCCACTCCAGTATTCTTGCCTGGGAAATCCCATGGAGAAAGGAGCCTGGTGGCCTACAGTCCATGGGGCTACAAAGAATTGGACATAACTGAGTGGCTAAGTAGCAGCAGCATAAAGCCCCAAAAGAATATGACTGTTTCTGACCTCTACTCCTCAGGAATCCATTGTATATTCTTTTACTCAATATTAGCTAATTGTGCTGTCAATTTATTAGTATAAAATAAGAAGGAAGCCTCTATATAAACCAAACAAATTGCATTTACTTCTTAAGACCTCGATCAAAAACAATAGAAAAAGTAAGAATATTTTATTTTAATCTTCTTCGTTTGCTTTTCCCCTTTGACAAAAAGTTAAAATAAAAAAAAAAGAACAAAAGAAGTCAATGAAAAATGCAGGGAAACATTGTTATAGGCCAAAATGCAAACGTCAGAAAGAGTCTGTAAACTTCTAACCCCCTCCTTCAAGACCTTGATCAAGTGTCACATCCACTGTGACGTTCTTCCCTTCTGTGTCCCACCTACAGCTGCACACCCTCATTACTAAGATCCTATAGCACCTGAGAAATAACACTATCATATGATTCATATCGGGGAGGGCAGTGGCACCCCACCCCAGTACTCTTGCCTGGAGGATCCAGTGGATGGAGGAGCCTGGTGGGCTGCAGTCCATGGGGTCGCTAACAGTAGGACAGACTGAGAGACTTCACTTTCACTTTTCTCTTTCATGCATTGGAGAAGGAAATGGCAACCCACTCCAGTATTCTTGCCTGGAGAATCCCAGGGATGGGGGAGCCTGGTGGGCTGCCATCTATGGGGTCACACAGAGTCGGACACAACTGAAGTGACTTAGCAGCAGCAGCATGATTCATATCACGTCATATTATAACTGTGCCCTGCCATCCTTCTCCTACCTTCCTCATGAAGTTTCTCAGCACATCCACCAGCTCTGTAACTACTGAAACCAGAAGTAAATAATGATCATTTGAAACAAATATTATTTCTTTCTTCCTAAGCTATTCTTTGTATTATTACACAACAAAAAAAGCTCTTGAAAACAGCATAAAGACACAGCAATTCTCAAGGCCTTTACTCTGACTCTGTTTGTGGGTTTTGTCCCTTATGTGGTTTTCAAAACTAATCCTGCTGACAAAATCAACAATCACTGAAAATGTAAAGTAGAAGAAAATAACCAAGGACTTTGGTTTTCAACGCTATTTTTGTCTGTTCTGCCCACGATAAAAACTGTGTCAGGAAGGACACCCCACACACATCAGTGCATCTGCCTGAACTGCAAAGAATGTGGAAAGGCTCACTAGGAGCATCAAATCCACTCCATAAATCCAAGTGCCCAGACATGTTCTTGGCAAATGTACGACTGAAGGTTAACAGACAATTAAGAATCTCTCTAGTTCCATGAAAATGATAAATAAAACAGAATGATCAGCCTTGCATGGTTACATAAAATCAGCTACAATTAAACAAAAATAAGTCACTAGGGAAAGCAGTGTGCTTGCTAAATGCATCTTACTGGCACACTGCAGTGTTTGGATTTGGAGAGATCCAGAGCCAGAATTTAAATCCATGCTCCACCATGTATAAAACAGGCAATACTGAACATGTTACTTGATCTCTTTATGCCTCAGTTTTCTTATCTATAAAATGGGAAGAATAATAATACAATCCTGGATTTGTTATGAACACTTTGCAGAGTGTCTGACATACGATAAACATTCAATAAATATTAAAAAGTTATCATCCTTTATCTTATCTCATTTATTTATTCATTAGTTCAAGAAAATAAACATTTAGTGCCAACACTAAATATTATGCTGGAGACATTCGTACATCATGGCAATTCCTATCTGGAAAAATGAAAAGATTTTACACTATGAAACTTTTTGATGCTAATATCTTTCATTCTAGTCATGTGAGTAATAAAACACGGCTTCCAGGGTTCTGCAAATATCTGATTTAAATTTCATTGTGAAAATATCAATGATGAAAATATATCAATCATTTTTGGGAACTGTGCTATAAAGCATCACCCATACTTGTATTCTGTATTAAACTTAACACAAAGCAGATCCCAAGTGACTTAATTTGTGCTGCCTTGTTATCTCTGCTTTTTTCTGGAGCCTTCATGATAAAGTTTCTTCATGGATATATTTGAACTTTATGGGAATGTGATGCTGATTAAGAAGATCTTTTCTTGTTTTGTTTTACTAAAATTCAGGCCTGCCATTACTTTGCCAACTAAGATCCGTCTAGTCAAGGCTATGGTTTTTCCTGTGGTCATGTATGGATGTGAGAGTTGGACTGTGAAGAAGGCTGAGTGCCAAAGAATTGATGCTTTTGAACTGTGGTGTTGGAGAAGACTCTTGAGAGTCCCTTGGACTGCAAGGAGATCCAACCAGTCCATTCTGAAGGAGATCAGCCCTGGGATTTCTTTGGAAGGAATGATGCTAAAGCTGAAACTCCAGTACTTTGGCCACCTCATGCGAAGAGTTGACTCATTGCTGGGAGGGATTGAGGGCAGGAGGAGAAGGGGATGACAGAGGATGAGATGGCTAGATGGCATCATGGACTCAATGGAAGTGAATCTGAGTGAACTCTGGGAGATGGTGATGGACAGGGAGGCCTGGCGTGCTGCGATTCATGGGGTCGCAAAGAGTCGGAAACGACTGAGCGACTGAACTGAACTGAACATGTCTACTCACAGAAAACCATACAAGCCAAACAGCACAACATATGTGTGTTCCATTCAATTAAACAACATGACATATTCATAGGTGTTTTTTGCCAAATGATGACAAATTAAAATAACCAAGGAACCCATTAATTGACACTAAACTGAAACTTAACAATTACTTGCATGGACTTGTTACCTGCTATGATATTAACTTGAAACAAGTACTTCCCACTCTTTGAGTTACCGTAATAGTTAAATTGAAGAGCAAGCTATTAAAAAATACTACCATTTGCAGTTATTCATCTGTGTGAGCCCCAATTTGCTTAATACCATGCAAACAGAAAGAGAGTGTGCATGTACATGAGACAGAAAGAGAGACACAGAATGAAAAGAGAGGGAAAATTAAATTGGATGCTTTTATTTATACGACTAGAACTGTTTTCTATAAACAAATTTCACTGGAAGTGTATTATTGATAAATCAGCCACATTGATCTTTTGGATGACTTTATAATAATCAAATGTCACAAATTCAAACTAACAGCTTATACTAACAAAATGCCCCTTTACTCTCTTCTACATATTTGAACCCTAGATGATATTTCTTTTAAAAGAAAAGTTCAGAAAACTGTTCCAAGCTATTCTTTTTAGTGAACCATTACCATAGGCCAGTAACTATTATGTTCCTTGGTGAGACACAAAGAAAAATATTACCAAGTACCTGTCCACAAGGTTTAAATCTAGAAGAGACAGACATATTGACATTTACAATAAGGCAGTATGTGGGACATGCCAACAAAGTATGTGTGCAATTATATACAATACCTGAAAGAGTGAGGATGCAGATTGGGGGATGATCAATTTCAACTGGAAAGTTAAAGGAATCAGTGTTTGATGAGTATTTAAGTTGCACATTGAATACTGATTAGAATTCAACACAAAGATTAAATGGGAAAAATGCATGATCCAGTGTGTACATATACATTTTTTTGTTCACTTCCACTGAAGGGAGGAGGGGGGGAGACAGAACGTTCTGAGACAAGGTGAGCTTAAATTAAAATACATCACAGCCCCTGAAACTGCACCTAGAATAAAGATGTACATTTGGTATTTGGCGTACATCTAATGAGCCAAAAGAGAGTTTAAACTGAACTGTTGATATTGCCTTCCAGTTTTTCCTTTCAGCCAAGATACCATTATAATTTCCAGTAAGTTGCTTGAAAATCCTCCTGTTTCTTGATCTTTCCTAACAATTCCTCACAAACATAAAAATTATTCCAGTTTTTGACAAGACTTTTATTTCTTCAAATTTTAAGTATCTGGTTATAGCTGCTCCCTATAGTTCTTTGGGAGTTACCTGAGAAATCTCCAAGGCTGTCTTTGGTATAGTCTAAAAAATACATCATGAAATTAAAGAACTTTGAAAAAAGAAGGAACCATAAGATCACTCGTTTCTCATTTTCAAAGGCATCTATAACCCATAAAAGTTAGATGATGCTGTTGAAAGGATGAAATGAAACAGAAGGTGAAACCATTTTTTTTAAACACAAAAACCACTAAAAAATATTTTTTTAAGTGTCACGCAAGTTAACCACACAAGCTCTCAGCTCAGTTCAGTCTCTTGGTCACGTCCGACTCCTTGCAATGCCACGCACTGCAGCACAGCAGGCTTCCTATCCATCACCAACTCCAGGAACTTGCTCAAATGCATGTCCACTGAGTCAGTGATGCCATCCAACCATCTCATCCTCTGTTGTCCCCTTCTCCTCCTGCCTTCAGTCATTCCAGCATCAAGGTCTTTTCCAATGAGTCAGCCCTTAGCAACACATGGCCAAAATATTGGAGTTTCAGCTTCAGCATCAGTCCTTCCAATGAATATTCAGGACTGATTTCCTTTAGGATGGACTGGTTGGATCTCCTTGCAGTCCAAGAGACTCTCAAGAGTCTTCTCCAACACCATAGTTCTAAAGCATCAATTCTTTA
>SJYX01021038.1:299667-316555 GCA_006410675.1 Oreotragus oreotragus | reverse complement strand
GGTGACAATATACAGTCTTGATGAACTCCCTTCCCAATTTGGAACCAGTCTGTTATTCCATGTCCGGTTCTAACTGCTGCTTCTTGACCTGCATACAGATTTCTCGGGAGGCGGTTAAAGTGAAGTGAAGTGAAAGTCGCTCAGTAGTGTCCAACTCTTTGCAACCCCATGGACTGTTCAGTCTGTGGAATTTTCTAGGCCAGAATACTGGAGTGGGTAGCCTTTCCCTTCTCCAGGGGATCTTCCCAACCAGGGATCGAACCCAGGTCTCCCACATTGTAGGCAGATTCTTTACCAGCTGAGCCACCAGGGAAGCCCAGGGAAGGTAAGGTGGTCTGATATTGCCATCTTTTTAAGAATTTTCCAGTTTGTTGTTATCCACACAGTAAGAGGATTTAGTGTAGTCAATAAAGAAGTAGTAGATGTTTTTCTGGAATTCTCTTGCCTTTTCTATGATCCAATGGATGTTGGCAATTTGATCTCTGCATCAAATTAGCTACAGCCATACCAGATGGAAATAATTATAATTCTTGGTTTACAACACATTATCAACATTGCTCCATGTATGACTCTCTTTTTCATTTATCTTTAAAAACACAGGGAACACCATGAATACACCATCCATCTCAAGAACCATGATGCAGACTATCCTATCTATCCATGGACATCTTCCTGTTTCTTTCTCTGCCTTCCAAGGGAAGACTCAATGGTCAGACTTGAATCAAGAATGATCAGTAGCATTTGGATAGATGGAAAATAATACACAAATATGAATAAAATCTTGAACAAAGTGCAGATACACAAAAAACTAGAACTAGGAGGGAGCAGAGGGGATACAAAGACCTATGCAGCTAAAATAATAATTTGTGGAAGGACTTAAGAGAAAATGCATCTATGGGTAGAGAGCTCTAAATGCCACTTAAGGGGTCTTAAGCTTATCCTGAAGACAGTGGCGAGATTTTTCAAAGGGAAAATGAATGATCAAAGTAGTGTTTGGGGAAAGTTGACAGGATAGATAAAAGCAAAATAGACTGAAGGGAAGGAAACCAAAGCCAGAAAGTTCAGAGCTGTGCAAGGAAATCTCACAGTAAATGATCACTGGCCAACATTCCAATAGCATCCATTCTCTGTTTCCCATAAAAATACCCACTTCTCATGAAAAATAGATATGACTTATAAAATTACTTATGTGGATAATCAAACTAGTAACAAGAACCTTCAGACTATATTTTAAAATATTCAACAAGACATAGCTTAAAATAAACACATCTATTTAAAAGCACAGAGAGTTAACAGATAAACAGAGGCAAATACTAATTTAAAAAAAAGCAGATGGCCATATTAATTTCAGATGAAGTATACAATTCAGCTGACCTGAAATGTCTACAGGAAAATATAAATTTCACAGATTAACCCCCCAAAGAAGTAGACTAGTCAGTTAATAGTCTACTAAATAGACTAGTTAGTAGCCTACTAAATAGACTAGTTAGTAGTGAAGGAAATTAAAGGGAAACAGAGGCTCCAGAACCAGATGTTGTAATATGGACAAAAAGACGTATCTACCTATCTAATATCTATCTAAAAGATGTATCTATCTATCTAATTCACTTTATAAATCTAATATAATTCTAATATCTGGAAAAAAAAACTAGCTCCATTTAAGAACAAATTGTTGATATTAACTACAGACCAGTTTCATGTCTGTAATGTTAATAGGTGTTACATAGAGTCTGTTATCTAACAGGCACTATGCTAAAACACAAGAAAAAATACAGTCTCTATATTCCTAACACTTACAGTCTAGCCAGTAAACAAGTAGTTATTAGGGTTATGGGGTAGATATAAGATATATAAAAATTACAAAAAACACTGACAAACATTTTGAAATAAACTAAAAGAGCCACTCATAATGACCACAGTGGAGGTTAATACCAGGAATGCAAGTATAATGTTCAGAATTTATTTATATCATTCTGCATCAACATATCTAATATATATTAGCATATAGACAAGAAATTTACATTAAAAAGCAATTTTTAAAAACTCTTTAAAAACAAAAAAATAGTATCAGCTTATAATTACAGATCAGTGTATACTATAGCTTCTACACTTATTCGCCGATTCCTTGATGTATAGTGTTTTTTAAAAACAGAGTTGGAAAGCAAGAAGAGGGTGCCTTCGGTGAACCAAAACATATAGACAAGAAATTTACATTAAAAAGAAATTTTTAAAAACTCTTTAAAAACAAAAAATAGTATCAGCGTATAATTACAGATCAGTGTATACTACAGCTTCTACACTTATTTGCCGATTCCTTGATGTATAGTGTTTTTTAAAAACAGTTGGAAAGCAAGAAGAGGGTGCCTTCAGTGAACCAAAACTCACAGGGAATCCCTTAAAGACAAACAGAACATGCATGCAGACTAAGTAATTTCCAACTCTCTGCAAGCCCACGGGCTGCAGCCCACCAGGCTCCTCTGTCTGTGGGGTTTCCCAGGCAAGACTACTGGAGTGGGTTGCCATTTCCTCCTCCAGGGAATCTTCCCAACTCAGGGATCAAACCTGTGTCTCCTGAGGCTCCTCTATTGGCAGGCTGATTCTTAACACTGAGCCAAGTAGACTGGATCAGATTAAAAGAGGAACCACAGTTCAACATGCGCTGAGAAAAATGACTGCTGAAAAACAAAGGGGACCTTCTGGGACTGTTCTAAGCTAGGAAGCAGGATGGATGTAGGATGGGGATCCAGGGCAACCGATAGTGTGATTTGAGTGGGGACAGTTATCACAGTACAAACAGACAGGCAAATTTGTCACTCCCCACTCACCCCTGTGCCCCAAATGCTAACTAGTAGGACAGCCCACCTGTAAACGCATCCTCCCTCCCTCATCATTACTCGGGCACAGCGGTGAAAGAGACACCATCGGCAGATAAGCAAGATGAGGCCACAACCAAGAACCACAAAATATTTTAGGGGAGAACCAAAATCAGCAAAGTGAAGCACCAAACTCAACAAGACCTAACAGAGGAGGAATTATTAGAACAAACAGGGAGAGACGTGAAAAGAGGTATAATTTTTAAAAACATAATCAATAGTCCCAAAATGATCACACAAGATAGTAGTCAATAAAAAGTAAAAGTCTGTATAGAAATTATACCTTAGAAATGTAACAGGAGATTTGTTTTCTCAAAATGAGTTAAGTAATTCTAAGCTCATCTAGAAGAATACTTAGATGATATTAGCCACGGAAATAAGTGGTCTCATCAAATAATAAAAAATTAAAACAGCAAGATACTGGCATAAGAACTGATAATCAGTCAGATAGAATAATGGCCCAGAAACAGACCTCAATATGTATTAACGCTTTCTATAACAATGAAAATAACGAAAGAATGGAATGTTAAAAAAAAAAATCCACAAAATAGCTAAAATAAATCACAAGTATTTAAATTATCAAAGGATACATAAAGACATCTTAAGCAAAAGTGAAGCTGAGTAAATAAAAGAAGATAGATTTAACTGTACTAAAAATATCACCAAAAATAAAAAGCAAATGATAACTCAGAAAAAATATATCTACAATACATATGACAAAAAAAGGACTATCCTCCAAATGTAGAACGCTCCTATGAGTTAAATTTTAATTAGTATAGATATTGAGATACAAAGAAAAAAGATTCTTTGAATATTCACCATCTTAATGATACATATCTCTAAACTGCAAAAGTAAGAATTTTATTTCCTTTATACTTTTTTGTATATGCCAAATTTTCTACAATGAACAATTTTATAATCAGAAATAATTAGAAATAAAAGTTATTTCTAAATCAGTAAAATGAAGATCATACAGGCAAAGACAATTCACAAAAGAATAACAGAAGGCCAGTTAAGATGCAATAAAATTGGACATTACTAATCAAAAATGCAAAACAAAATGAGATGCTATGTTTGCTTCTTAAAAATGTCAAACTTTTTTTTTAAGTTTTTTTAAAAATGATACTAGCAAATGTTGGCAAGAATGCAATGAAACACATACTTCACATACTCTTAGTGGTGAAAACCAGACTGGTATAATCTTTCTGAAGAATGCGGCAATATATGCCATAAATATTAAAAATACACAAACTCATAATTTCTACTTACAGGAAATTAGCCTGAGAAAATAATCAGAGTGGCAAACTGGTATTTTCATCACACTCTTTAATAATGGTCAAAAATGACAAATAACCTGAAATATATTGACATATATATATAAGAAAATAACTTATGGTACACAATTATGCAGTCTCCAAAAGACACAATGTTGGAAAATGACTTAATTGTGGGGTCAATACACTTCAAACAATGTTAAAAGAAAACAACCAAACATAAAATTCTACCTACAGGGAGAACTTAAAATGGTACAGTAACTATGGAAAATAGTAGGTAGTTTGTTAAAAAAAAAAAAAAGAAAGAAAGAAAGAAATTAGCAGACAAATGGATAAGAAAGCTGTGGTACATATACACAATGGAGTATTACTCAGCCATTAAAAAGAATACATTTGAATCAGTTCTAATGAAGTGGATGAAACTGGAGCCTATTATACAGAGTAAAGTAAACCAGAAAAAAAAAAACACCAATACAGTATACTAACGCATATATATGGAATTTAGAATGATGATAACGATAACCCTGTATGAGAGACAGCAAAAGAGAACAGATGTATAGAACAGTCTTTTGGACTCTGTGGAAGAGGGCAAGGGTGGGATGATTTGGCAGAATGGCATTGAAACATGTAAATTATCATGTGAAATGAATCGCAGGTCCAGGTTTGATGCATGATACAGGAAGCTCGGGGCTGGTGCACTGGGATGACCCAGAGGGATGGTACGGAGAGGGAGGTGGGAGGGGGGGTTCAGGATGGGGAACACGTGTACACCCCTGGCAGATTCATGTCAATGTATGGCAAAACCACTACAATATTGTAAAGTAATTAGCCTCCAATTAAAATAAATAAATTCATATTAAAAAATAAAAAAGAGACACTGAAAAAAAAAGAAAAACTGAATTACCATATAACCCATAAATTTCACTTCTGCATATACATCTCCCAAAAATAGAAAGCAGGGTCTTGAAGAGACATGTGTACATTCATGTTCAAAGCAGCATTATTCACGGTAGCTGAAAGGTGGATGCTACCCAACAGATGAATGGATCAGCAAGATATGATATATCTGTACAACAGAATACTATTCAGGCTTAAAGAAGGATATTCTGACACAAGCTACAATATGGAGGAACCTTAAGGACATAATGCTGAGTGAGATAAGACAGTCACAAAAAGACAAACGCTGTCTGATTTCCATTAATATGTGGTACCGAGAGTAGTTACATTCATAGAGACAGAAGACAAGAATGTGGCTACCAGGGGATGAGCGGAGAGAGGAATAGAGAGCTATTTACTGGGTACAGAATTTCACTTTTGCAAGATGAAAAGAACTGTACAGTTTAGTAACGGTTAAGACTAAATTTTATGTATGTGCACTGTACTGCAATTTTTTAAATGGGGGGAAAAACTAAGCATGAACCCACTTTTGAAAGACATTGATATGGAAGAGAAAAAGAAAATTATCACCACCCTCGACCATCTCTACCACCACTGTTTTCTAAGAAGACTGATGGTATAAACACAAAAGATTAAAAGTTTTCTGAGCAATAAATATTACTAATAAAATAATATCCTCCATAAGATACAAAAAATTTAGGAAATGAAGCAAAAAGCAAGAGAGAAAGGAAAAGATATACCCAACTGAATGCAGAGTTCCAGAGAACAGCAGGAGAGAGAAGACTTTCTTAAATGAACAATGCAATGAAGGAGAGGTAAACAACAGAATGGAAAAGACTAGAGATGTCTTCAAAAATTGGAGATCTCAAGGGAACATTTCTTGTAAGGATGGGCATGATAAAGGACAGAAAAGGCAAGGACTTAACAGAGGCAAAAGATATTAAGAAGAGGTGGCAAAAATACAGAAAAACTATTCAATAGGTTTTAGTGACTGGGATAACTATGATGGTGTGGTCACTTATCTAGAGCACGACATCCTGGTACATGAAGTCAAGTGGACCTCAGGAACCATTAACACAAACAAAGCTAGTGGAGGTGATTGAATTCCAGCTGAGCTATTTCAAATCTTAAAAGACGATACTGTTAAAGAGCTGCACTCAATATGTCAGCAAATTTGGAATATTCAGCAGTGGTCACAGGACTGAACAGTTTTCATTCCAATATCAAAGACAGGCAGTGCCAAAGAATGTTCATATTACGAGACAACTGCATTCATTTTGCATGCTAGTAAGGTTATACTCAAAATCCTTCAAGCTAGGCTTCCACAGTACATGAACTGACAACTTGCAGAGGTACAAGCTGGATTTAGAAAAGGCAAAGGAACCAGAGATAAAATTGTCAACATTCACTGGATCATAGAGAAAGCAAGGGAATTCAAAAGAAAACACCTACTTCTGCTTCACTGACTATGCAAAAGCCTTTGACTGTGTAGATCACAACAAACTGTGGAAAATTTTTAAAGAAATGGGAATGTCAGACCCTGTTTCCTGTCACCTGAGAAACCTGTATGTGAGTCAAGAAGCAACTGTTAGAGCCTTACATGGAACAACTGACTGGTTCAAAACTGAGAAAGGAGTACAACAAGACTGTATATTGTCACCTTATTTAACTTATATGCAGAGTACATCATGCAAAATGCTGGGCTGCATGCATCACAAGCTAAAATCAAGATTGCTGGGAGAAATAGCAACAACCTCAGATATGCAGATGATACCACTCTAATGGCAGAAAATGAAGAGGAACTAAAGAGCTTCTTGATTAAGGTGAAAGAGGAGAGTTAAAATGTTGGCTTAAAACTCAACATTCAAAAAAACTAAGACCATGGCATCTGGTCCCATAAATTCATGGCAAATAGAAAGGGAAAAAGTGGAAACAGTGACAGATTTTATTTTCTTGGGGTCCGAAATCACTGCGGATAGTGACTGCAGGCATGAAATTAAAAGATGCTTGCTCCTTGGAAGGAAAGCTATGGCAAACCTAGATAGCGTGTTAAAAAGCGAAAACATCACTTTGCCAACAAAGACCAATACAGTCAAAGCTATGGTTTTTCCAGTAGTCACGTACAGATGTGAGAGCTGGACCATAAAGAAGGCTAAGCGCCGAAGAATTGATGCTTTTGAACTGTGGTGTTGGAGAAAATTCTTGAGTGCCCCTTGCAAGGAGATCAAACCACTCGATCCTAAAGGAAATCAGTCCTAGGTATTCATTGGAGGGACTGATGCTGAAGCTGAAGCTCCAATACTTTGGCCACCTGATGCAAAGAACTGACTCACTGGACAAGACCCTGATGCTGGGAAAGACTGAAGGCGGGAGGACAAGGGGGCAACACAAGATGAGATGGTTAGATGGCATCACTGACTCGACGGACGTGAGTTTGAGTAAGCTTTGGGAGTTGGTGATGGACAAGGAGGCCTGGCATGCTGCAGTCCATGGGGTCACAAAGAGTCGGACACGACTGAGTGACTGAACTGAACTGAAAACTCCATTACCAAAGAGAATTTACAATATGTTATAAATGGCTTCTAAATACTTTGTGCAAGTGGATTCTTCTAGGAAAATTCAGAGAAAAGGCTGAATGGCAGCTGACATCTGGGTTATACAAGGAATGTCTAAGAAAAAAGACTGGAAGGATACCTCCTAACTGTCCATGATGGTTATTTCTGGATGGCAGAACTCCTGGTGGTTTTCCTTCTTGTTCATATGGATTCACTTACGTATTTTCTAAACTTTCTACAAACAGTATGGGGGGGAGTTATTTTTCAGTCGTTGTTTGGAGTACAGTAGGAAAAAGAAGGGAGAGGTGATGAGCATGAAAGAAAGCTTAAGCGAGAGGCACTGCTGTGTGAAAGACAAACCTATAGGATTAGGGCTAGGCCCCCTGAGGAACTTTATCTTTTTTGCAGTTCATTCATTTTCTGATTCACTGTTCTCATACATATTTATCGAGATTCAACGGACACCAAAATGAAGAAGATTCAGTTCTTGCCCTCACGCAGCCAGTTCTTACAGTCAGTTCTTACTTACAGTCAGTTCACCATAAAGGCAGAGGAGAAGGACTGGACAAATGCTGCATACGAAGGATAAACTCTAAAAAGAACTAGAAATCTTGTCAAAGTACCAGCTGGAAGCTAGGATGGAAAAATGCTTCGAATTAGTATAAATCAATAGACACGAGATTCTGTTGTAACTATCTGAATTATTCCACTGAGGAACAAAAGCCCCATAGAACCATGGAGAATGTATCAAGAAAGATGTGCCCCTAAGCAAACTGTCCCAACAGTGCATGTTTAGGCAGCTAACATTTTGATAAGTATTTTTGAATGAAATCTTTCAAAAATAATGTGTATGCTTTTTTTTTGCATCCCGAAAGAGCATCTACAGAACAAAATCTAATGTTTTCCTGATGACTCGATGTCACCATGAAAAGAATCAAGTATTACGCTGCCTATGACACAGCTATGCCCTCAGAAGCTACTGGGTTCTCTAGGATTATTTCCTCCATACTGGGTCCAGATTTCTAGGTTTTTCTCCTTCTTGTATGTGTTTCCAGCAGCTTTTTATAGCTTTTATCTTAAATACATTGAATTTTAGAGCTAGAAGGGAACTCAGAGATTAACCAGTTTAACCCACTCATCTCACAAGAGGAAACTGTTCCCTCCTTCACTCTAAAGGAAGGCTTCACTCCCTTCTTCTGTCTCCAACTTGGTGAGATTTTAATGCTCCTGCTGTGATAGATACCTCTCCCTTTTCTGATTTTTCTGCCTCTGACAACTGGGAGACCAGATAAGCAACCTTATTAGAATGATACCAAAAATAGCCATAATCGAAATGGAAGAAAATATTCTAAGAACACAAAGTCTGACTTTTACCATTGTTCTCTTGGTCCATACACTGTGGGAACATGCAGGCCTCTTTTCTATTCTTCAGGTTTGGTGAATCTGTTTACAATATGAAACTGAAGGTTTACAGGACTGTCAAGTGATGAATGCTCATCCTCTGAAAAGGAGGACTTCTTCCCCTTATGAACTGTGTGGACTTGGTAATTATCCTGAGCCTCGGTTTGCTCACACGTAGAAAGGGAACACAGAAGAGGAAATAGCAACCCACTCCAGTATTCTTGCCAAGAAAATCCCATGGAGAGAGGAACTGGACAGGCTTCAGTCAATGGGATCACAGGGAGTTAGACAAGACTGAGCATCTGAGCACACACACACACAAAAAGAAATAAAGTTTACCCAGGATAATAACGAATGTATGACATGAAGTCACGTGCTTTAATGAGTGCTCAAAAAAATGGGACATGCTCTTGCTGTGTCTCCCCATTTTTCCTTAAGCAGCACAAGAAGGAATATTTGCTAATGGACATCTTCATTTTCTGCAGCGGCTTCAGGACCTGAGTACAATCCTGTTCAAAGCAAAATGGGTTCTTCATAGGGCTTCTCAATGTAGATACCATTAGAATCACCTGGGGGCTTGTTGGACTTCCCTGGTGGCTCAGACGGTAAAGTGTCTGTCTACAATGCGGGAGACCCGGGTTCGATCCCTGGGTCAGGAAGATCCGCTGGAGAAGGAAATGGCAATCCACTCCAGTACTACTGCTTGGAAAATCCCATGGACAGAGGAGCCTGGTAGGCTACAGTCCATGGGGCCGCAAAGAGTCGGACATGACTGAGCGACGTTCCTGTTCCTTCCTGGGGGCTTGTAAAAGGTGTGCTGCTTACACGTCACCTGCAGGCAGATATTCTGATTTGATTGGCCAGGTAGAAGTTCTTTTTAAGAAGTCTCCAGATGATTTTCACAGGAGCCCAGGTTGTGAGCTAATGCTCCAGAGAAAAGCCTTGAGCTGTGCTAAGCCTCCATGCCTGTGTGAGATCAGGACCCCTAAAATCCCACGGCTCACTGGCCAGACCTTGGACTGGACCCTTTGCATAGACAGGCATAAAATTTGCCTGCCAATTTTATTCAAGTCTTTGTTCAAATGACTTCATACTGGAAACAAATGGAATCCAGACTACTCACTAACAAGGCATTTTGCCTTGCTTCACCATGTTTCAATCTGCTGCAAAACACAAATTATTTACTACTACACTTGTTAGTCTATGTGTTGGATGAGTCCCCCCACTAGATCCAAGGTTCTGTGAGAACAAAGATTCAGCCTGGTTTGTTCATTCTCTATTCCCAATGCATTGAACAGAACCCATTCCATATTAAGTGCTAATCAGTATTTGCCAACAATATGTGAATAAAATGAACTACATACTACTTAGAAAATATGTGGATGAGAGAAAATATCTGTAAATTATATATCTGATAAAGAAAGGGCTTGTATCTAGAAAATATAAAGAGCTCCTACAATTGATAATAAAACCACAAAAAACTAAAAAGTGGGGGAAAAAAGTTTTGAATAGACATCTCACCAAAGAAGATACACAACTGGCTAACAAAATGCTCAAACTCGGGACTGGGTAGGAAAACACGAATTTAATGACAACAAAATTCCACTATAAACCTACTAAAGTTGCAATAAAATGACTGTTATGAACATAAAGAAACTGAACTCCCATTCATTGCTTTTGGACATGTACAGCAAACATCTTGGAAAATAGTTCAATAGTTTCTTAGAAAGTTAAATATGTTTAACTCTGACTGTAATTCCACTCATAGTTATCTACCCAAGAAAAATAAAATCAATGTCCACATAAGGACTTACCACTATTTATAGTAGCAAAAAAAAAAAAAATGGAAATATTCCAGATGTCCTTCATTGTTGAGTGAATAAACAAAACACAGTATATACATAAAATAGAATACTGTTCTGCAAATACGTGTGTATAAAAGGAATGAGCTACAGATACATACTACAGTATAAATGAACCTCAAAAATATATTATGCCAAGTGAAAGAAGCAAGGTACAAAAGACCACATATTGTATGATTCTATTTACAAGAAATTTTTTTTTAAAAAAGCAAATCTATAGATCCTGAAAGCGGAAGACTAGTTGCCTAGAAGTGGCAAACAGGAAATAAGGGCATATGGAATTTGGAGATGTACTGAAAATTTTCCAGAACTGGATTGAGGGGATATATTCACAACTCCATAAATTCACTCAAAATCACTGATCTGTGTACTTACATCGGGTAAATTTTACAGTATGTAACGTGTCCTTCCCTAAAGCTGTTAAACAGTAACAATGACAAGTCAAAATAAAAACCACCACGGAAATACACGTTCCTTCCATTCCCTCCCAGAAGATCTCTCCTACTTCCTTTTCATTAATACTGCTTCTCTCTCCACTGTGGCGATGAGACATGCCTAGGGCTGCGGACCCAAGTCAATAGGGTTTGGGACCTTGTCTTTGAACAGCATACCCCGTTCCCCCATAAATTCTCCCAAATAGCCAGTGATTTGTTGATCATTTTGAATCACAACCTTAAATTGCGCCATTAAGTCTTAACCTGATAACTGGTTTCTACTTCTGTGGTCGACCCACTTTGAACTGTCCTCTTGGTTCCCATGTCACTTTTGTCCTGGACGCTAGCTTTGGTTTAGCCTTATTCCTCAAAGCATACACCTGAAACAAGAACCTTCCGCTCCATCCCAGATCCTGGGCAAAAATCCTCCTTTAGATCAGCACCAGCTAGTTTCCCACTACTTCTGGGGAGGAGCAGAGTTCAGGCAGTATCTCACGAGCTAAAAGGAATATTCCAGGAAATCCTCCTTCAAAAATGAGGAGCCCTTTTATAGAAATGTCAAAACATTTTTCAAACCCACATTTAGTAGTCATTGTACTTCTAGTATCAGTTGACTGAAAAAATTCAGAATGACACAAAGGTATGATAACTTAAATGTACTTAAGTAAATTTACATTTATTAATCATAACTACATCTATATTAATCAAGAAGGAAAATTTGCTATTTTAAAAAATAGGGAAGCACTCCAGCTAGTTCTGCATTCTGAGAAAGGGAAGAATTCACTTCTAGGGGAAAATGTCATTGTTTTGCTTAGAATGACAGAGCCCCTAGGTCATGAAAGGGAAGGCTCTAGGCTAAACTGATGAGAGAGAGGCTAAAGAAAAACAAATTGTTCTACCTAATAAAATAATACAGCTATTTTAAGCTGTTCCTAGGTAGCTTAAGAGAGTGATGACTTTCAATTTTGTTTTTATTGTTGGGGGTGTGGGCAAACAGGGAAGGAAAGACTCCCAACACATTGAAAGAGATGTTGGGGGAAAAAAAGTTGATAAGAAGAGGAAATGAACTTGAATTCAGAGCACTCTTATTTGGAGCAAGAACCTGGAGGCTGATAGAACAACTCGACCAACAAAAGGGGGATACCCACTGTAGGAAATGCAGTTCCTGACCATTTTCTTGAGTTATTTCTTTAGAATCATAAGAACTACAAGTGATTTTACAGACACTGGGCAAAGATCCCAAGCATCTAAACCAGGAGATGCAAGGAGCAAAAGTCAACATAGGCCCACAGTCCTGCCAAGTCTGTTGTTTCAAAGGACAGTTTGTAGCATCCTAACGTTATAGTAAAAGCAACGATTTCCACAACTTACAAAAAAGCACTCCTGCATAAACATTTTTATTTTCACCACCAAAATATCCTATGAGAAAGGTATTACCGACTCAACTCTATAATGGGGAAATTGAGGCTTAAAGAGAATGAAATGATACTTATAGCTAATAAGGAACCCACGAATGAGAACTGAAAGAAAAGCCTTTTTATTCCAAAAGCAGTGCTCTTTCTACATCAACACAGGTATGGAAAAGGAGTAAGAAAATAAAAGGGCATCAATAAAATTCTAATTAATTTTATCAGATCTCAGTAGCCAATACAGAAAACCTGAGAGATCAAAGAATGAAGCACTGCTCAAGACAGATTAGATGCTACTGCTAACTTTAAACCACTCATTTCCCATTCAACAATATGAATATTCATTAATTTAAGAATTAAACAAATACTTATTGACTTTTTATCTTATGCCAGTGCACTGACAAAAGCTAAGTTTCAGTAATTATAACTTGAACACCGTTCAATAATTGTTATCAATAAACAGTGTAATGATATTCTTCCCTTGATGGTGAAGTGAAGTGAAAGTTGATCAGTTGTGTCTGACTCTTTGAGACCCCATGGACTGTCTTCCTGTCTTCCCTGGTGTCTCAGCTGGTAAAAAAAAAAAAAAACCTGCCTGCAATGTGGGAGACCTGGGTTTGATCCCTGGGTTGGGAAGATGGGAAGATCCCCTGGAGAAGAGAACAGCTAACCACTCCAGTATTCTGGCCTTGAGAATTCCATGGACTGTATAGTTCATAGGGTCACAAACAGCCAGACTGAGCAACTTTCACTTTACTTCCCTTGATGGTAAGAACTTGATTCACTGCCATATTGGTTTGTGGATGTTATAAGCTGATGCCTTTCTTAAAAGAACAAAGAGTGTTTACCCTGAAGGACATTAATTACACTGAACGCAAACCGTCTGCCTACACTGCTTTTAAATTTGTAACCAGATAAACACAGAAGCCCATTCGTGACTTGTTTCATTCTAGAGCACCCAAGGTAAGACAAAAGTCATAGCTGAGAAGTTGCCCAAGTACAGCTGAGCAATGACGTGGGTCAAAGTCATCACAGGAAGATGTGAGCCAGCAAAACCGCCCTATTAACAAAGGAAACAAATAACTTCCTCAACTTATGTTCTGCCAGTCACTGTCTTTTGTCACTGGAGTCACTAGACAAGAAGTCAGCCCAGTGTGCCTTCCAAGTTCTGCTTCTGCCACTTAGTCAGTTTCTTCAACAGACACTTTCTCCGTGCTTCAGTTTTCTCTTTATAGAATGTAATGGTGTAACTACATAATCTCTAGAATCTTCTGTCAATCAGCAATCAGCAAGCTACAGACTGTACACTCAAATTAGGATAACTCAAGGAGACTATTTACAGAAGAATGGGCAGGAGGCAGGGAAAGTACAAAGAACAGAGAAGTCACAGGAGGATAATCACCATCTCAGGAAAAGGCAGGAAGAAGGAGGCAGTTACAGGACAGAAGGTAGGAGTCGGGTGGCAAGGGCCACCTAGAGATGAGCAGCGACTCCCCATCACAGGGCACAGTCAGTGCCAGGTGACCACCCTGCAGAAAGGGCTGGATCTCCCTTTCGTGTCCTTCACTGGACTTGCTGTTGGCTGAACCCAACCAGGAGCCAAAGAGCACATCCGTTTTCCAGGGAAGGAACAGGCTGCAGGAGGATAGAGAGTAAGACCTGGAGACGGGAATCAGCACAGGCTCTTTGAAGTTTTAACACTCGCTGATTCTGTTTGTCTGGCACTTTAAGGAGACAACTTGACCTCGTTTGACCACTGACATGCCAAACCTGGACCTTCTGGGCAGTCAGGAATGGGTACAGAGCAACATTCCCAACAAGGTCAGCCCCTAGCCTATCCCTGTACAGAATATTTCCAGGTCCTGATATCATGCTCCTAGGTGAACCCTGAAGGTCCAGACATGTTATTTGATTTTCATCTTTAGAAGAGAATACATAATCTAAAAGGAATAGACCATATTTGCCATCTACTTCTCTGTGAAGCATAAGAGTTAAGAAACCAATGCTGAAATCACATCAAATCAAACCCAAGTTTGATTCCAGGTTCTGATTCTCGGTAACTCGATTAAACTCTCTAAGCTTCTCCTTGTTTGTAAAACAGGGATAACAGAACCTACCATGTGATTGGGAAGATTCAGAGATGGTCAGCCTGTAGCACAGGGCCTGAGTGATACAAGGTAACCTTTAATCCTTCACTAGGTATTTATCTAACAACGTTTCTTGGGGAGTTGTTAATGACTATTACCTGAGTTATTTTCCTCCTCCTTCATTCTGACTCTGAAGGACTCCTTCAGATGACTTTCTAGGGTTCCCAAAACGCCAACAATCAATCACAGATTTTTACTGAGGCTACACATTAAACGAATTTGTTTGAAGAGTTATCACCTCAGACAAGACAAAATGAATAGCTTTCAGAGGAAAAATTGTTCATTTTGAAATCATAAATCTTACACATTGAAAATAAAATCAAACCCAAAGAAGATATAAATCAATCATCCCATAATACCATGGAAAAATATAATTTAGAAAAAGGAAACTTGGATTCTATCAAAGGGATTCATTTTGTCCAGTGCCTTTAATGACTATATAATCCTATTTTTGAAAACCTTGGGGGACTTGGGCAATTANTTACACATTGAAAATAAAATCAAACCCAAAGAAGATATAAATCAATCATCCCATAATACCATGGAAAAATATAATTTAGAAAAAGGAAACTTGGATTCTATCAAAGGGATTCATTTTGTCCAGTGCCTTTAATGACTATATAATCCTATTTTTGAAAACCTTGGGGGACTTGGGCAATTATCTATAGAAACACAAAGATAACATAAGAATGGATAAAAGATAACTGTACAGCAGGATGTGACAATATAAAATATCACGAGTACAGCAAGCATCAGGTTTTAGATATCTAGCTGGGGCGTAGACAAGAAATAACTAAAGAGAATATTCCTGACACAGAAGCCAAGATTCAAAGACATCACAACTGTACACGCTCATCTGGCCCATCCTCACTTCCAGACTGTGTTCTTAGTCCTGGGCACTGGAAGAGGCTGAGCGTGAGCAAATCCTATTAGTCTTCCAGATACTGCTTCTGTTTTTGGAGTATCCAAGGTCTACCGGGGAGGCAGACTCATAAACAACCATCCAGAGAACATGATGGACAGGGTGGCATAACACAAATCAATCTGGAAACATAAATCCAGGGGGAAGGAGAGTCAAAGTACTAATGGCTTTCTATAAGTTCGCTTTGGCTATGTAACAAACTAATCTAAAACCCTATGGTTTAAACACTAGCCATTCATCCAGCTAAATATCTGGTGGGTCAACGGGCCTGTTCTGGGTCAAGCAAGTTCGGTTCACCTCAAGTGGGTTATCTTATGTCTGTCCTCAGGTGATAGATCTGCAGGTGCCTGAACAGTTTTGCATGACTTCATTCACCTGACTGGTAACTGGCAGCCCAGGAACTCAGAAGCCTAAGCCATGGGTCTCTCATCATCCAGATGGGGCTCCTTCACACAGGTTCCCAAAAGCAGCAAAAGAAGGCAAATTCCAAGTCTCTGTATACATCACGTTTGCTGAAGTCCCATCAGCCAAGGAAAGAAAGAAGATCAAGCCAAGGGTCAGTGTGGGAAGGGCTGTACAGACACACTTGAAAGGCACAGAGCACTGGGAAGAACTGGGAGCCATTTTTATCAGCTATCACAAGGCTACCCACAAGCGACATTTGAGGGGACTGTAACAGTCTCCAACATCTGCTGGATCACAGAAAAAGCAAGAGAGTTCCAGAAAAACATCTATTTCTGCTTTATGGACTATGCCAAAGCCTTTGACTGTGTGGATCACAAGAAACTGCGGAAAATTCTCCAAGAGATGGAAACACCAGACCACCTGACTCGCCTCTTGAGAAATCTGTATGCAGGCCAGGAAGCAACAGTTAGAACCAGACATGGTACAACAGACTGGTTCCAAATAGGAAAACGAGTACGTCAAGGCTGTATATTGTCTCCCTACTTATTTAACTTCTATGCAGAGTTCATCATGAGAAACACTGGGCTGGAAGCACCACAAGCTGGAATCAAGATTGCCAGGAGAAATATCAATCACCTCAGATATGCAGATGACACCACCCTTATGGCAGAAAGTGAAGAGGAACTAAAAAGCCTCTTGATGAAAGTGA
>SJYX01021038.1:226292-297916 GCA_006410675.1 Oreotragus oreotragus | reverse complement strand
TGCTTTTGAACTGTGGTGTTGGAGAAGACTCTTGAGAGTCCCTTGGACTGCAAGGAGATCCAACCAATCCATTCTGAAGGAGATCAGCCGTGGGATTTCTTTGGAGGGAATGATGCTAAAGCTGAAACTCCAGTACTTTGGCCACCTCATGCGAAGAGTTGACTCATTGGAAAAGACTCTGATGCTGGGAGGGATTGGGGGCAGGAGGAGAAGGGGACAACAGAGGATGAGATGGCTGAATGGCATCACTGACTCGATGGATGTGAGTCTGAGTGAACTCCGGGAGTTGGTGACGGACAGGGAGGCCTGGTGTGCTGCGATTCATGGGGTCGCAAAGAGTGGGACACGACTGAGCGACTGAACTGAACTGAACAGTCTCCAAGGAATCACCAGGGGAGGAGCCATTCCCTGGAAGAAGAATCAGAACAGGAACCAGCGTGGAAATGGGAAAATGCGCCACAGACCCACCAAAAATGGATTAAGAGAGGTTCTGAAGGCAAGGTTAGACTTCATCACTTGATTTCTCTCTTGAGGAAGTTTATTTGAGATATTCATGGTGGTAGCGGATCCCATCATACTGTCTGCATTGTCTAATCTTGTTCCTGGGGCTTGGTAGCTAACCCACTAAGGCTGCTGGGGATGTTTATACAATATACTCTGCAGGCAAAAATCCCATTACCTGACAGTCCTTACAGGGAGATCTTAAAGAAAAAACAACCTGGAAATGAAATCTGCAGCATCTTTGTAAGTCATGAGAAGCAGAACTGTGCCTTCAAAGATATAGAAAAAATGCCCCTGGTAGCTATAATGAGGTCCCCACTCAAGGGAGTAAGGAAACAAGACCCACCAAAGCAGAACTGAGTCATAAATCATGTGGCTTCTATGTCCCTCTTTCATTTTCCCTCCCTGTTTCATATTTAACGTCTTAAATAGTCACAAATAGTCTTAATGTGTGTGTCTTAAGTGACACAAATATTCAATTTTCCCCAGCTTCATTCATTTATTGATTCACTTATCCAGCAAATATTTATTAAGACCTTTCACATATCAACAGAAACTGGGAGCAGACAGAGTTTTTTTGTTTTGTTTTGTTTTTTAAAAGATGTCTCTGTCTTCAAGAATGTAACATTTGGTGTGTGGTGGACAGAGAAACAATCAACTACATTTCAGCCTGATAATCATAGAGAAGGAAGCTTCAGAGTGGTAAGGGAGAGTCTGGGAGGAGCATCTAAGTCAGACCAAGGTGTCAGGGACAGCCTCCTAGAAACCAGGCCATGTTTGCTTTGTCATGAAGAATACTTGGGAAATAAGCAGAAAAGAGGAGGGCATTCCAGGCAGAGGAAATAGAATGCAGTGAGACATCAAAACAGAGGAAGACATGGTATACTGGAGAAAATGGAAGCAGCCCCAGTGCTTCCTGTGATACACAGGAGGTACACAGAGAAAGGACAAAGGCAGCAAACAGCTAGGATGGTATCCGAGGAGAGATGGTGCATCACAAACGCTCCCCTCCCCATTATCTAAAACATTGTATAAGGTACCAGTTATTGATCCTTCCTGATGACCCACTGAGCACAACTTAGCATGACTGAATTCAAGTCCCTGACTCGCCTCAAGCAGCATCTGCACTAAATCATGGAACTGACTTTGGCCCCTATTTCTGGCATCCTTGGACAGGTGCACGGGCAGGCTGGCATTCCCTGAAGCCTCATCAAGATCCCATATAGACTCTTCCTGAAGCAAAGCTGATTTACTTTTTCCTTTTAGGATGAAAGAGGACAGTCAGAAAAGCCAGCAGTGAACCTTCCCATTCAAACAACTCTCCAGTCTCAGCGAGCTGCCCTGAGTGGCTGGTAGAACTCAATTCTCTAGCACATTGATATTATTAACATTACTAACATTAACAATAATAACTGCTCTCAATCAATGGGTATTTTATGTAAGTCAGGCCCTTGGCTAAAGCTTCATGTATATAATCTCATTTATACCTCACATTAACTCCATGGAGATATTTCTATCATACATGAGAAATGAGGTTTAGAAATAAGGTCTAATAACTCACAGTTCAGTTCACTTCAGTTGTTCAGTCATGTCCGACCCTTTGCGACCCCATGGACTGCAGCACGCCAGGCCTCCCTGTCCAGCACCAGCTCCTAAAGCTTGCTCTAACTCATGGCCATCGAGTTGGTGATGCCATGTAACCATCTCATCCTCTGTCGTCCCCTTCTCCTCCTGCCTTCAATCTTTTCCAGCATCGGGGTCTTTTCCAACAGGTCAGTTCTTTGCATCGGGTGGTCAAAGTATTAGAGTTTTAGCTTCCACATCAGTCCTTCCAATGAATATTTAGGACTGATTTCCTTTAGGATGGACCGGTTGGATCTCCTTGCAGTCCAAGGGACTCTCAAGAGTCTTCTCCAACACCACAGTTCAAAAGCATCAATTTCAGTGCTCAGCTTTCTTTATAGTCCAACTCTCACAACCATACATGACGACTGGAAAAACCAGAGCTTTGACTAGACGGATCTTTGTTGGCAAGGTCACGGTCAGATCACAGTTAAGACCTCTGTTGGCAAGGTCACAGTTAGGAGTTACAGAAATGGAATCTGGCTTCTGGCTCTGGCCCTTCCCCAGTCCTATGGAAATCCTGGTCTAAACAACCAGCATCGCTGACCTTGCCTAACCCAAGTTCCCCTACTCTGCTCCCAAGTTTAGCAGACTCATTTATGCACTCAAGGATATTTTTGCATTCCTACTAGTATACATGAGCCTGCAGAAGACGAATCAGACACAATCTTGAGCCTAAGGTGTTTCTACTCTAGTTAGGATATTCATTAAATCCATTGATCCATTCATTCAATTAATATGACTAAGCACCCACTGTGTGCCAGAAACTCTGTAAGCACTAAGAAAAACAGAATTTAAGACATGCACATAAATAATTATCACAAGGGTCACTGCAGCAGATACAGAGTTGAAATGTAGGTTTCCTGACTCTGAAAGCTAACCTTCTTCAAAGAGCTGATTCTAGTCATTGCCTCTGCTTCCTTCTTCTCAATCTCTCTTCACTTCGCTCCATGTGGGCTCCCATACCACTTTTTCACTGAAGCCACTCTTCTTAGGATCACCAGTGACTTCAAGGTCACCCAACTGACTGGCCATTTTCCTCGCCTTATCTTACAACTGTTTTTGACACAACTGATATTCTATCTTTGTCCAAACATGTTTCCCTTAGTTTCCATGGTGGCACTCTCCAGATGTTCCTACTTCACTGACTGCGTCCAGGTTTTAAACTGTGCTGGCTCTTTCTCTTCTGTTTACCTCTAAATGTTTTACTTCCCTAAGAACTAGTAGCTGGACCCCACCCTATGGCTTTATACATCATTTCCAATGATGCCCAAATTTGCGTCTCTAGTCCTACTTCTCTCTGGAATCCTAGACTCTTGAGTCGCGCACGACTGAAGTGACTTAGCAGCAGCAGCATATCCAAATATCTATTGATATCAAACTTACCATTCAAAACAGAACTCTTGGAAATCCAAATCAAAACTACAGTGACATATCACGTCACACCAGTCAGAATGGCCATCATTAAAAAAGTCTATAAATAACAAATACTGGAAAGGGTGTAGAGAAAAGCGAACCCTCTTCACTCTTGGTTTGGAATGTAAATTGGTGCAGCTACTATGGATAACATACATACAGAGATTCCCCCAAAAAATCTAAAAATAAAGTTGCCATATGATCCAGTAATCCCACTCCAGGGTACATATCTGGACAAAATTATAATACAAAAATATTATAATACAAAATTATAATAAAAAACAATACTGTTCACAATAGCCAAGACATGGAAACAACCTGAATGTCCATCAGCAGATGAATGGATAAAGAAGATGTGTTACATACAGACAATGGAATGATACTCGGCCATAAAAAAAGAATGAAATAATGCCATCTACAGCAACATGGATGGACCTAGAGATTATCACACTAAGTGAAGTCACAAAGAGGAAGACAAATACGAAAGGACATTACTTACATGAGTAACCTAAAATATGGCACAAATGAACTTATCTATGAAACAGACATGAAGAAGAGACTATGGATGCCAAGTGTAGGGGTTTAGGGTTAGCTAGATACAAACTAGTATATAGAGAATGGATAAACAATAAGGTCCTCGCGTATAGCATGGGGAACTATATTCAACATCCGGTGATAAACCATAATGGAAAAGAACATGAAAAAGCATGTGTGTGTATGTATAACCAAATCACTTTACTGTACAGCAGAAATTAATACAACATTGTAAATCAACTATACATCAATAAAATAAAATGCATCACAACTATATAAAATGAAACAAATAAATAAATAATAGGATTTTTTATTTTTAACACCAGTTTCGCAATGCTCTTATTTGGCCAACAGCATAACCATCAACTGAGCAGCTTGAGCCCAAAGCACAAGGTCATCCTTTATCCTTCTCGCTCATTTAATCCCTCAGTCTGTTGGGTTATTCATGTCCAACTCTTTGCAACCCCATGGACTCAGCACGCCAGGCTTCCCTGTCCTTCACTATATCCTGNCAACGCTCTTATTTGGCCAACAGCATAACCATCAACTGAGCAGCTTGAGCCCAAAGCACAAGGTCATCCTTTATCCTTCTCGCTCATTTAATCCCTCAGTCTGTTGGGTTATTCATGTCCAACTCTTTGCAACCCCATGGACTCAGCACGCCAGGCTTCCCTGTCCTTCACTATATCCTGGAGTTTGCTCAAACCCACGTCCATTGATGCCATCCGACTATGTCATCCTCTCTTGCCCTCTTCTCTTTCTGCTCTCAATCTTTCCCAGCATCAAGGTGTTTTCCAGTGAGCCATTTCTTTGCAGCAGGTGGCCAAAGTATTGTAGCTTCAGCTTCAGCATCAGTCCTTCCAATGAATATTCAGGACTGATTGATTTCCTTTAGGATTGACTGGTATGATCTCTTTGCTGTCCAAGGGACTCTCATGAGTCTTCTCCAGCACCACCATTCAAAAGCATGGATTCTTCGGCACTCAGCCTTACTTATGGTCACACTCTCACCTATATACATGGCTACTGGAAAAATCATAGCTTTGACTACAAGGACCTTTGTTGGCAAAGCGATCCCTCAGTTAGTCCTGTCAATGTACAGCCCAGATGTATCCTCAAATCCTTCCACTTTTCTGCAACTTCACTCTTTTAATCTTCTTTTATCTTAACAATGACAGAAGCCTTCCCATTGGTCTCCCAACTTTCACTCACTCCTCTCCATTTCATTCTCCACAAAGTAACCACAAGGAACTAGTAAGACTATAAAGCAGATCATGTCACCCAAGACTTCACACTCTTCAAGGGCTCTACTTTATTCAGAATAAAATCCACTCTCTTTACCTGTCCCAAACCTCAACACGACTGTGGCCACTGCTCGACTATCATCTCCTCCTGGGCTTTCCCTTGAACTCTCTACTCCAGTCACACTGGCCCAGGGCCTTTGCACCAGCTGCTGCCTTTGCCTAAAATGTTCTTCCTCCTGATCTCACAGCCAGATCCATCACATTACTTTACGCCTCAATGTATATGTCACCTCCTCAGGATCACCCACTCCAACACGTCATTCTGTTTTAATTTTTCATCTGGCACTTATCACTAATGAGTCAGTATGCATGTATGTATGAGGCTTTTTTTGGTTTATCTGTTCCTTATCTATTTATTATTACTCAAATATAAAATCAAGACAGCAAACGCCTCATCTGCTTTATTTAGGATAAACAAGAGTAACGAATGAAGACTAAGTAATCAATAAATACTGAAGATGTGAATAGATGAATCCCCTAGGATTCCCTTAACTTAAAAAGGGGCACTTTTTCTATGTTAAGAAATTGCTATCAGAAGACTATCACCTTTGTGACCCCGAAAGGAAGCCAGAGTGGTAGAAGCCTGCAGTATTCAGAAAACTGTCAACTGTGAAACTGGGAGGCAATCTATTTTTCAAAATAGGAGAGTCTGCAAAGACTTCTCTTGAGAATATCAGAGACGTCTTCAAACCAAATGTATAGAATATACATTTCCCAAAAATAAAATTCTGAAACATTCAGGCAGCTGGGCTGGATTGATGATAGACGGCTTAAAGCATATCATTTAAATCTCTGCATATCTGACTATAAATATTGATAGCCCCCGTGAGGTGGATGGTTCTGCCTGATGTTCCAGATAAAAGAACCATTTGGAAGGAAGAAAGCTTTCCAGCTGCCTCCCTTTGACAGAGTGGGAAATATTATCAGAATGCCCAGAAATACAGAATTTGAATCAGAACAGAGGCCAGGATGAAAGTGAGAATACAAACTGGCTAAAAGGCAAAAATAAAGCTCCCCAAATAGATGCACTGGAGATGCTCCCCCAAAAGCCCACAGCTGCTCAGCCCCCAGGGGCTGGCATCCTGTACTTCAACAGGCAACATCAGAAGCATCAGCACGTAGGTCTGACCTCGCAGTCCTCGTTCTGCAGCAGTCTTGACAAGAATTCTTCAGGCACAGAGAGGATGCTCAAAACAGACCATAGAGTACTGGGGGTTTTATCGATGGAAGTGCTCAAACCACCCAACTGTTTGCAACCAGAAGCTATGTGATTCATGAATCCCTCCAAGAAAGGTCATACCACACAGGGATTGACTGAAAAGCAATATGTACAACCTAACTTTTTAAAGGTACAAATGATCTGGTATGTGAAAAAAATAACTTATGCTCAACTAGATAACCTCTTGAGGACGAGGCTGTGTCTTTATATACCTTTGTATCCGACAGTACTTAAATACCCAGTAGGCAAACAACCAGGCTTTGCTTAGTAAATAAACGTCACCCCCACCATCTCCTCTAACCTGCTTGCCCATGTACCCTCTACCTGTCACCTCCCCTCCCTCTCTTCTTCTCTCTCTCTACCCCTTTTTTTACCCTCCCCCTTAACACACACACACACATATAGACTTGGCCTCTTTGTTAGGGCCTCTTGCTCAGATTCCAACTTAAATCTTTGAAGGAAAATGCTAGTCGCTTCAGTACTGTCTGACTCTTTGTGACCCCATGGACTATAGTCCACCAGGCTCTTCTGTCCATGGGATTCTCCAGGAAAGAATATTGGAGCGGGCTGCCATTCCCTTCTTCAGGGGATCTTCCTGATTTAGGGATAAAACCCAGGTCTCCTACATTGCAGGCTGGTTCTTTACCACCTGAGCCACAAAATAGATCTTAATATTCCATAATACTCCACACTGACCTCACCTTAACTGTAACCCAAAAGCTAATGGATGCACTGGAATGGGGGAATGTCATGGATCAATGCTAGAGGAAAATGTGCCAGAACACATCTGGTCACTGTCCCTGTCTGAGCAGCAGGAGAAATACCTTCTATCACTTGGCATGTTCAGAAAGCCAATACCCCTCCGCGCCTCAAAAGAGGGGGACTCACCCCTAGCCAAATGGGATTCACTGCTTTCCCTCTATATGCTCTCGGGCAAGTTACTTCACCTCTCTCAGCTTCCCTTTCCTCATCCGGCAGGAGCAGTGGGCAAGAGAGTGCCCACAGAGTGGTCATGGGAATGAAATGAGTTGTACCGCATTAAGCTCTTGGCACTGGGCCTGGCACATAGTATGCACTCAATAAATGATTCAATAGCCGTCAGTTACTGTGCTCCCCACCTTGGGTACCACCTTCATGCCTGACACCTGTGGCTTTCCTTCTGGGTTGCATTAGCTCAGTCAAATGTGTTTTATTCATTGAAATAGAAAGAGTCTGGGGTTTTTGTTTCATTGTGCCTGCCTTTTCACCCTGCTTCATAGCTCAGCAATGGTGATAATAAAAAGCTGACTCCTGGGCTCTAAGCTGCTCAATTTTTTTGCATCACTAGGGCTTTGTTTATGTCAGTGTTCTGCACATGCGTGGAGAGCAGAAAGTGACTTACCAGTTTACTATGCCTTAATGGGATGACCCCTCAGGACTGTCCAGTTGCCTCCACACTGCTTCTGTTTCATCACACAAGCTCCCAACCCTAATTTGGTTTCCAAAAAACTTCCCCAAGAGGAATCTTTCATAAGAAGCTGGAGAATAAAAAGGCAAGACCAGACATTTGGGAATCAGAGGTATCCACCTTCCCTCTCTTCCTTCCTCCCTCCCTCAGTCAATCCATATGGATTAACTGAACACCTACTATGTGCGAAGTATTATGCTAGGGGCGGGGTACACAGTCTCCAACAAGAGAGACCTTGGTCCTGCCACGTCTGCTGTATGCACAATCCCACAAATCATGAATCCATTACAGTTCATTTAAAACCGGTAATTACAGACCGAGGTGAGTGCAAGGAAGAAAAACTGCAGGGAGTTATAAGACTAAGATAGTCTGGGGATTCTCAGAATGCTTCCATAAGGCAATAACATCTAGTCAAGGACCTATCTGAAGAGTGATAAGAATTAACTCACCCAAGAGGCACATAAGAGTGTTAGGGTGTGGGGTGGGGAATAGGCAATAAAAAGACTTGTGAACTCCCTGAACAGCATAATGTCAAAGAAGCGAAAGAAGCTGAGAGTTGCCAGAATATGGGGGGAAGAGAGACAGGAGGAAGGAGAGAGATGATCTATAAGATAGAAAATTGAATTGAATCAAAACAAATCTTGCGTAGAAGTCAGCAAATTCCAGCAGCATTAAATCTGGTCCCTGCCTGTTTTTATATACCAGTCCCCATCAGCTAAGAATGCTTTCATGTTTTAATAGTTGAAAAAATAAAAAGGATAATATTTAATAACATTGTGAAAATCATATGAAATTCTAATTGCAGGAGCCATAAATAAAGTATTATTGGAACACAGCCATGCCTGCTCATTTACATACAGTCTACCGCTGCTTTGATGCGACAGAAGCAGAGCTGGTAGCTGCAACAGAGACCATACGGTACACAAGCCCAAAATATTTACTATCTAGCCCTTTACTAAAAAAAAAAAAAAAAAGCCAACCCCTGATCTAGTAAGACACTCAGAAATCAGATTACAAAGTCTTTTCAATTATATTAAAAATTTAGCATCTTATCCCCAAAGCAGGGGAACTCATTAAACCACAGAAGAGTTTGAAGAGAACAGCATAATTCAGTAGTGCCCAAACCTGTCTGCACACTGGACTAACCTAGGAAGCTTCCAAAATATAATGCATAAGTTTTGCCCCCAGTGTTGTACATCAGCTGGGTTTGTGTATGGCCTTAATATGGGTTTTGGAATTTTTTGAAGATTCCAAGGTGATTCTGATGTGCAAGTAACTTTGGGAACCATGGATAAGATCACATCTACATTTTTATAAGATCACCCTAACTCAGGGCTTCTCCCTCTGGCTGGATACACATTAGAATCACCTGAGGGATATTTTCAAACACACTGATGCCCAGGCCCACTCCACATCAGGATCTGTAGAGATGGGCTCCAAGCACTGATATATTTTAATTGCCCAGATGATTCTAACATACAGCCAGGGTTACACACTTCGTCATCAATGTGTGGCAAGAGTAGATACAGGGAGAGTCCTGGGAGGCTACTTCCAGGGGTCCAAGTTAAAGACGACAGAGACTGGAGCTTCTGGTCCTGGGAGTGGGGAGAAGAAAAGTGAAGGGACAGTCAGCAGGATCTGGTGATGGGCTGGTGACAGTGAGGGGTTGGGTGGGAAGTTTCAAAGGTGGTACCTAAATGTCTAGCAAAGAAAATGGGTGCAGCCTACTGCCATTTACTGGGATGGGAACCTTGGAAGAGGAACAAGTTTAGGGGGTAAGAACATTAGTTCTATTATTCCGACATCTTGTTGAAAGAGAGGATACCTATGATGGAGTTAAGTCAGATTAAGGCTCTAAAGGAGGCTGGGATCATATTACAAAAGGCCTTGAAAGCTATACTCACAATATCCTCCTTGTTCAGCAGGCAATGGCTACAATGCAGTAAAGGAACACAGAAGGGCTTTCGATTCAGTTGGTGTTCTTGCGCTATAGAGTGAAATGTTTCCTCAGTTTCCTCATCTACAAAGTGGGATTTGAAATGTTCATACTCTGTCTCCTCTGCCTTGGGCCAGCAGACCTCAATGACAGCAGAGGCCTCAGTAAACACCCTTACAAAGGTGTTATGAAGATTAAATGAGATATTATGTGTAAAGTCTCTATGAATTTATGTAGCACAGAAGGCCCTTGTTCCTAAATGTCCATTCCAAGATGAACAGATAAAGAAGATATGGTACACAGATACAATACAATACTGTGCTGTGTTGTGCTTAGTGGGGCTTCCCTGGTGGCTCAGAGGTTAAAGCGTCTGCCCGCAATGTGGGAGACCTGGGTTCGATCCCTGGGTCGGGAAGATCCCCTGGAGAAGGAAATGGCAACCCACTCCAGTATTCTTGCCTGGAGAATCCCATGGATGGAGGAGCCTGGAGGGCTACAGTCCATGTGTGCTTAGTAGACTCAGTCATATTCAACTCTTTGCGACCCCATGGACTGTAGCCCGCCCGCTCCTCCGTCCATGGGGATTCTCCAGGCAAGAATACCGGAGTGCGTTGCCATGCCTTCCTCCAGGGGANGGGCTCCAAAATCACTGCAGATGGTGACTGTAGCCATGAAATTAAAAGACGCTTGCTCCTTGGAAGAAAAGTTATGACCAACCGGGACAGCATATTAAAAAGCAGAGACATTACTTTGCCAACAAAGGTCTGTCTAGTCAAGGCTATGGTTTTTCCAGTAGTCATGTATGGATGTGAGAGTTGGACTATAAAGAAAGCTGAGTGCCAAAGAATTGATGATTTTGAAATGTGGTGTTGGAGAAGATTCTTAAGAGTCCCTTGGACTGTAGGAGATCCAACCAGTCCATCCTTTAGGAGATCAGTCCTGGGTGTTCATTGGAAGGACTGCTGTTCAAGCTGAAACTCCAATACTTTGGCCACCTAATGTGAAGAACTGACTCATTTGTAAAAACCCTGATGCTGGGGAAAGTTGAGGGTGTGAGGAGAAGGGGACAACAGAGGATGAGATGGTTGGATGTCATCACCTATGTGATGTACATGAGTTTGAGTAAACTCCAGGAGTTGGTGATGGACAGGGAGGCCTGGCATGCTGCAGTCCATGGGGTCACAAACAGTTGGACACGACTGAGTGACTCAACTGAACTGAACTGAAGGATAAGGTAAAACTTTAGGATTAGGGTAAATTTGATTGTCAGAGAATAAATTTAAAACCTGATGCTGTAGGCAATAGAAGTTTTTGTAATTTTTAACACAGGTGAGAAACACGATGTAAGGGTTCAGAAAAATGCAGGATTGGTATGAGGCAAATTCCTAGAATATAGTGGAGACAAAGCAATTATTAAAATAATCCAGTCGTGGCAAAGGAAGAAAGTGTTTTACTCCAGCAGAAAGGGAAAGGAAAAGATAGATGTGAGGATCTTTTCAAAGCAATCTCATGATGTATTTATAAAATGTTTCTAAAATACAAAGGCAGAAGAAGAAAGAAAGATTCATTTAAGGTTTTCAGCCATAAGATGAGAAGGTTCATTTTATATGAATTTTATATGATTCTGAAACATAGCTCTAGATTCCTCCAAAATGATTTCTCACATATCATTTTTTTTCTGTTTTATATAAATTATGCTAAATAAATAACCACTGCTTTTATTTTTCACAGATTATCTGAATGTTTTCCCCATGTGATTAATATGCTAACGGTTTTAAGTTTTCAATTCCTATTTTCTGTTATATAATAATGGTGGTTACATTGTCCATGTTCAGTAAACTTAATAAGTGAATTAAGTGATAGACCTTTCTCTTACAGATATAAAGTCTTTAAAAATAATTTCACAGAGAACTTTCTTATGATGTTTCAATTGTCATATCTTATAGTCAGCACTTCTCAAAGCCTAGGGTGTATTCTATCTAGACAGTTCCTAGGCAGGGGGAAAAAAAAACATTACTTTTAATTAAACTGGAATCCTTTTTTTAAAAGAATATGTAGAGAGTTTCCTTGTTATATACCACTATCAATTTCTTGTTTCTTTCAAATATCCAGAAGGAAATCTCATATTGTATAGGATAAATTATTTCTGAATTGAAATTTTACTTAATACCTTAATGTGAGATCTGGTTCATGAAACTTAGAGTTCCCTGCATTTGTACCCCTCTAAATTTCAGCATTGCTGATTCAGGTAAAAAAAAAAAAAAAAAAGCATCATTGTCAGGAATAAGATGAACCAAAAAACATCTAGGTAAAATTATCTAAATTTAAATGAAGTATGGCACATTATCAAATGACAATATCTTATTTCCTTCCCCTAGCCTCCAAACCGGGGAAGGCAACGGCACCCCACCCCAGTACTTTTGCCTGGAAAATCCAATGGACGGAGTAGCCTGGTGGGCTGCAGTCCATGGGGTCGCTAACAGTCGGACAGACTGAGCGACNCTAAATTTAAATGAAGTATGGCACATTATCGAATGACAATATCTTATTTCCTTCCCCTAGCCTCCAAACCGGGGAAGGCAACGGCACCCCACCCCAGTACTTTTGCCTGGAAAATCCAATGGACGGAGTAGCCTGGTGGGCTGCAGTCCATGGGGTCGCTAACAGTCGGACAGACTGAGCGACTTCACTTTCACTTTTCTCTTTCATGCACTGAAGAAGGAAATGGCAACCCACTCCAGTGTTCTTGCCTGGAGAATCCCAGGGATGGGGGAGCCTGGTGGGCTGCCGTCTATGGGGTCACACAGAGTCGGACACGACTGAAGTGACTTAGCAGCAGCAGCAGCAGCCTCCAAACACCTGGTCCCCCCTACTTCCCAACACACACACCAAGTCCTTATGCAGCCAGTACACAATACAGGGAGCTGTTTAGGTAGCACTAGCCAGGGAAGAGTTTTGTGTTCTCTCTTGTCTGTTTCCCGAGCTTCAGGGTTGTCTTTTTTCCTGTGGCAAGTGAAGTCTAATTAGGTCATTTGCCATCATCCCATAGATGATAGTGACCAGGAGGTTTTGGAGCCTGGTATTTCTCTCTATGGGTTCTATGAGCATTACTGTGTTAAGATTTAATAATAGTCATATTAGTCTTCTAGGACTGCCAGAAAAAAAAAGTTTCACAGACTACATGACAAAAAAAAAAAAAAAGAAAAGAAAAGAAAAATCAGTTTATCTTCTCTCAGCTCTGGAGGCTGGTACCTTTCCCTGTTCTATAACACAAGTCATTGAATTAGGGCCCCACCCTTATGACATCATTTATCCTTAACAACCTCCTTAAAGGTCTTACCTTCAAATGTAATCATGTGGAACTTACAGACTTGGGATATAAATTTTAGGGGGATATAATTCAGAGCATGATAATACCAATTTCAGAAAGTATTGCCATCTCTGCTAATACTATTTGTAAAAAGATCCACAAAATCCTATTAGCCTTAAATATTCTTTGCAATCAAAACCTTTTTGATTCTGTAATGAACACAGGAATCATCTAATAGTTATTACTCATTTTTCATTCTTGGCAGTAACAAGTAACATTATCTCAGAGTCGTAAACTGTCATTATAAAGTTTGGTGGAAAACAGGCATAATGACCCCTGGCAGCTTTCAAACTGCCATTAGTCAGATTCTTAATGTGTCATGTATTTAACCTATTATATCTTATACTTAAAAAAGTTAATACCTATTCATTATGAAAACATCAAGAAAATAAGGAATTAAAGGGAAATTCATCCACTTGATAAAGACATCTGTGAAAAACTTGTAACTAACATTTTGGACTTCCCAGGTAGTGTTGTTGCTGCTGCTAAGTTGCTTCAGTCGTGTCCAACTCTGTGTGACCCCATAGATGGCAGCCCACTAGGCTCCTCTGTCCCTGGGATTCTCCAGGCAAGAACACTGGAGTGGGTGTTACTGGTAAAGGATCCACCTGCCAGTGCAGGAGAGTAACAGATGTGAGTTTGATTCCTGGATGAGGAAGATCCCCTGGGGAAGGACATGGCAACCCATTCCAGTATTCTTGCTTAGAGAATCCCATGGACAGAAGGGCCTGGCAGACTACAGACCATGGGGTCATAAAGAGTCAAATACAACTGAAGCAACTAGCACACAAGTAGCAGGCAATGCCATTTTTATTTTACTTTATTTTTTATTGAAGTATGGTTTATTTACAATGTCATATTAGTCTTTTTTCTTTTTAAATTGAAATATAGTTAATTTATGTTAAATTAGTTTCAGGTGGAAACAATCATTTAGGGTGTATATATACATATGTTTGTGTGTGTGTGTGTGTGTGTGTGTGTGTGTGTATGTGTATATATATATATATAATTCCAAAGAAAGGCAATGCAAAAGAATGCTCAAACTACCACACAATTGAACTCATCTCACATGCTAGNAACTCAAATTTTAGACACTGTGGCCTTTCACCCATGAATATAATGCTTTGAAGCCACAAACATGATGCTGAGCAGAAGAAACAGAGTAAAAAGAACACATATAATGTAATTCCGTTCATATGAAAATAGAAACAAGCAACATTGTTTGGAGATACATAGAAATGGAAATATAAAGAAAAGGAAGGAAATATATATCATGAGAACAAGGATAGTGATTAATTACTTCTAGGTGGGAAGGAACATGATGTTCAGAAAGGCATGCTTTTGGGATGGCGTAATGTTTTATCTCTTGCCTGTAGAGGTTGATATAGGCAAGATATCTTGAGGATTCTCTAAAAGTTACTATGAAAATATCCATGTATATTTCAGGCAGCTTCCTACATCTGTATTTTAAAGGGACAGAAGTATTTATTTGATGGCATCTTGTGAGGTGTTTAGGATTTACATCAGACGTATGGTTAATCTGGGCAGATGCAGTTACTGTTTTAACGCACTCAGCATCTGGTGGTTTTCAGCCTCACGTGTGAGGGCAGGGCTCGTCTTTCGATTGCCCACAGTTACAGGAACTCCTCTGGCTAGTTTGCAAGAGCCATAGCCTTTAATTCTGCCTGGTGTCTGGCTGAAGCCTTGCTCCCTCGCCAGGCGCCGTGACTCACTCGCCTCAGTGATCTGAGCTTGCTCTTGGCTTTAACTCTGCTGCAGTCAGCAGTGCAGGCTGCCGGCTGGCTTCCCTGGACCCCCTTTCTCTTTGAAGGAAGTCACCCTTGATCATCTCTAAAATTAATTTTCAGCATGTATATATTCTTTAAGAGGTGACAGAATCCTTTTCTTTTTTTTTTTTTTCCCCTCCATCTTGTCAACTGGATAGTGAGTACAGTGGCTAGAGGGACACCCAGGGCCACGCTCGAGAAGGAGGAGAGCTGTACTGGGAGGGTAGCAGGGGGCCCTGAAGGGTTATGGACTCTACTGGATGGCATGTCCCTGACTTCTTGCTAGTGGTTGAACAGATATTGTTACGTTGTCTCTCACGACTTCTAAATCTTAGTGCCCGTTTCTTATCCTATGTGTGGATCCTTCACGCTAATGTTCTGTATACTTCCTAAAGCATCGTTGTGAGGTGTCCCTGTGTCATTCTCCTTTGGGAATAATGACTACTGTTTTTACAAATTCTTTTCCATTCTGTTTTATCTTGGAATATTGGATATAGTTCCCTGTGCTGTGCAGCAGCCCTTGTTGTTTATCCATTCTATATATATTAGTTTGCACCTGCTTATCCCAGACTCCCACTCCATCCCTCTCCAAGTCTCCCTCCCCCTTGGCAACCCCAAGTCTGTTGCGAGTCTGTTTCTGTTCATAGATAAGTTAATTTGTGTCTTATTTTAGATTCCACATATAAGTAATATCTTATGGTGTATGTCTTTCTGTTTCTGACTTACTTCGCTTGGTATGGTAATCTCCAGACCCATCCATGTTGCTGCAGATGGCATTATTTTTTTCTGTTTTATGGCCAGGTGGTAGCTCAGCTGGTAAAGAATCTGCCGGCAATGCAGGAGACCCCCATTTGATTCCTGGGTCAGGCAGTTCCCCTGGAGAAGGGATAGGCTACCCACTCCAGTATTTTTGGGTTTCCCTGGTGGCTCAGACGAATGCGCCTGCAATGCGGGAGACCTGGGTTCGATCCCTGGGTCGGGAAGATCCCCTGGAGAAGGAAATGGCAACCCACTCCAGTATTCTTGCCTGGAGAATCCCATGGATGGAGGAGCCTGGAGGGCTACAGTCCATGTGTGCTTAGTAGACTCAGTCATATTCAACTCTTTGCGACCCCATGGACTGTAGCCCGCCCGCTCCTCTGTCCATGGGGATTCTCCAGGCAAGAATACCGGAGTGCGTTGCCATGCCTTCCTCCAGGGGATGTTCCCGACCCAGGGATCGAACCCAGGTCTCCAGCATTGCAGGCGCATTCGTCTGAGCCACCAGGGAAACCCAAAAATACTGGAGTGGGTAGCCTATCCCTTCTCCAGGGGAACTGCCTGACCCAGGAATCAAATGGGGGTCTCCTGCATTGCCGGCAGATTCTTTACCAGCTGAGCTACCACCTGGCCATAAAACAGAAAAAAATAATGCCATCTGCAGCAACATGGATGGGTCTGGAGATTACCATACCAAGCGAAGTAAGTCAGAAACAGAAAGACATACACCATAAGATATTACTTATATGTGGAATCTAAAATAAGACACAAATTAACTTATCTATGAACAGAAACAGACTCGCAACAGACTTGGGGTTGCCAAGGGGGAGGGAGACTTGGAGAGGGATGGAGTGGGAGTCTGGGATAAGCAGATGCAAACTAATATATATAGAATGGATAAACAACAAGGGCTGCTGCACAGCACAGGGAACTATATCCAATATTCCAAGATAAAACAGAATGGAAAAGAATTTGTAAAAACAGTAGTCATTATTCCCAAAGGAGAATGACACAGGGACACCTCACAACGATGCTTTAGGAAGTATACAGAACATTAGCGTGAAGGATCCACACATAGGATAAGAAACGGGCACTAAGATTTAGAAGTCGTGAGAGACAACGTAACAATATCTGTTCAACCACTAGCAAGAAGTCAGGGACATGCCATCCAGTAGAGTCCATAACCCTTCAGGGCCCCCTGCTACCCTCCCAGTACAGCTCTCCTCCTTCTCGAGCGTGGCCCTGGGTGTCCCTCTAGCCACTGTACTCACTATCCAGTTGACAAGATGGAGGGGGAAAAAAAAAAAAAAGAAAAGGATTCTGTCACCTCTTAAAGAATATATACATGCTGAAAATTAATTTTAGAGATGATCAAGGATGACTTCCTTCAAAGAGAAAGGGGGTCCAGGGAAGCCAGACGGCAGCCTGCACTGCTGACTGCAGCAGAGTTAAAGCCAAGAGCAGAGCTCAGATCGCTGAGGCGAGTGAGTCACGGCGCCTGGCGAGGGAGCAAGGCTTCAGCCAGACACCAGGCAGAATTAAAGGCTATGGCTCTTGCAAACTAGCCAGAGGAGTTCCTGTAACTGTGGGCAATCGAAAGACGAGCCCTGCCCTCACACGTGAGGCTGAAAACCACCAGATGCTGAGTGCGTTAAAACAGTAACTGCATCTGCCCAGATTAACCATACGTCTGATGTAAATCCTAAACACCTCACAAGATGCCATCAAATAAATACTTCTGTCCCTTTAAAATACAGATGTAGGAAGCTGCCTGAAATATACATGGATATTTTCATAGTAACTTTTAGAGAATCCTCAAGATATCTTGCCTATATCAACCTCTACAGGCAAGAGATAAAACATTACGCCATCCCAAAAGCATGCCTTTCTGAACATCATGTTCCTTCCCACCTAGAAGTAATTAATCACTATCCTTGTTCTCATGATATATATTTCCTTCCTTTTCTTTATATTTCCATTTCTATGTATCTCCAAACAATGTTGCTTGTTTCTATTTTCATATGAACGGAATTACATTATATGTGTTCTTTTTACTCTGTTTCTTCTGCTCAGCATCATGTTTGTGGCTTCAAAGCATTATATTCATGGGTGAAAGGCCACAGTGTCTAAAATTTGAGTTAAAATACTGTGAGGAAGGGGTTGCAAAGTAAACGTGAAATACTTTGTGATGGATAGATTAGGCTCTTTATACTACTCTTAGCTCTTACATTTTAAGTTTCAAAATTTTTATCATAAAAATTCACTTAAATTACTTTGTGAGATTCCTTTTACTACAGCAATTTTCATTGCTGTATAGCAACAGTTTTCTAAGTAAGGTCTCAAAATCAAGAGCATCAGAATCATTTGAGAATTTGTTTGAAATGCAAATCACTGGGTTCCACCCCAGACTTACTGAATCAGAAGCTTTTGGAATGGGGCCCAATAATCTGTGTGTTAACAAACCCTCCAGATAGTTCCGATGACACTCAAGTTTGATAATCACTACTGAATAGTATTCTATTATGTAAATACTCCACAGCTCATCCATTCTACTATTGATACACTTATATATTAATATATTTCAAATTTGGGGGTTTCAAATTTGTGCATATTATAAATAGTTTGTACAAGACTTTTGGTACTGCTACAATAACAGAATCGTAGGGTATACATATTAATATTACCTGATAATGCCAACTATTTTCAAAGTGGTTCACCAATTCACAGTCCCCCTAGTAATGTACAAAGGTTCCCTCTGCTCTACATACTTGCCAATATTTGGTATTTTTCAGATATTTTCATTGCTGCCATTTTAGATGGTTAAGCACGTTTAAGCTTTCCAAATTGGGATCAAAAAACATGTATTAGGGAATAGAACTCCAGACATGAAATCATAATATTACAATTATATTAGCTGGTGGATTTGCATGGAATAAGCCTGACATAGAAAGAGTTTGGCATGATAGAGAAACTGGAAAAGGCCAATATTATTATACTATGAAAAGCAAGGTGAAATACAGTACAAAATGTTGTTGGAGGTAAGAAAAGAACAAATGAGGGACCCTGTAAGCATGCTAAAGACTTTGAATTATATTCCTAGTGAAATAAAAAGCCAATGAAGGTTTTTAAGCAGGAAATTTACATGGCTATATTTCTACATCTGTATATTTAAAATCTTTCAGGCACACATCCAATTGTCCCTATAATGGAGTTGCTTAATGCTTCAGACCATGCTTCTGCTAAAAACAACTAGAATAGCTGGATAAAGCACAAATACAAACACACACCTGCTTAAAGGCATAACAGAGTTTTTGAGTCAACCAATAATTGAGGGGACAAATCCTAGCGAAAAGGGAACCACAAAGAGATGAGCCAAAATTCTGCAGTCATTCTTTCCCTTGGGACATTTGCCTAAAGTAGGGGAGGGGTAAGGGGCTGAGGATCCAGGCAAACAGCATCAACACAGTTGCTATTAAGAGGCTAAAATACCAGAAGATATTTCAGTAGTCTCTTGAGGAAAGAAAGACAAAACTTAAGAGCCCTGAGATGCCAAGATCCAAATAAAAAAGAAGCAGAAAACTAAGCCCAGCTCTTGGCTGGTATTCCCCTCTAGACATCTGCTCAGTTCTAAAGCTGTGCAGGGCAGGAGGCTAAGAAGCCAAGGAGAAGGTTCCCAAAAACACTTCCAGCGAGAATTTTGATAGTCTCGCACTGCTGAGGAGAGAAAAGACTTCTGGACCAGCCAGGGGGAGAAGTCACGAAAACACCCTATGCTCTTAGCTGCAGTTCCAAGAAGGCTACCACCTAGAAAGAGGCATCGGCAAGTGGCACACACAGCTTTATCAAAACTAAAACAATGCCTATGGTCAGCTTAGTCCCTAGCTGGATTATAATCATCAGTCCCCCAATGTGCATGCCTGGAAGTTTTTTCTCTGGACATAAAATCACATACCACATTCACAATTTTCCATACAAAATGTTGAGTATACAATCAAAGTTAATTAAACATGCCAAGACACAAAGCACAAACCCAGAGGGGAATAAAACACGATCACAGACAAAGAAACCACAAGTGATTCAGGTATTAGAGTTAGTAGGAGAAGANTTGAGTATACAATCAAAGTTAATTAAACATGCCAAGACACAAAGCACAAACCCAGAGGGGAATAAAACACGATCACAGACAAAGAAACCACAAGTGATTCAGGTATTAGAGTTAGTAGGAGAAGAGTCTAACTATGATTAATATATTCAGAAATATAATAAGAAGGTGGGAAAATTCATAAAAGGCAAAGAATTTCATCATAGAGTTAGAATCAATAAAAAGAATCAAACGCAAAAACTAGGATCAAAAATAATTTCTAGTACTGTAAAATTAAAACTACTGAGCACCATGTTAGACAGAGCAGAAGAGATGATTAATAAATAAGAAGGTAGGTCAAAATTCTCCAAAGCTGAAGCCCAAAGAAAAGCTAAAATGGAAAAGAAAGAAGAGTGTAAGATACATGTGTGATAAAAGAAAAAGACCAAAATTATGTAAATTTGAAGACACAGAAGGGAGAAAGAAGGGGCACCAAAAGTATTTAAAGAGATACAACCAAGTTAGAGATAGCAATGCACAAGCACAAAAGTTACTAAGAACTTCATCAGGGTTGACGGCAAATATACAACAGAAAATAATCAACAATGCCAAATCTAGGGAGAAGGAAATGGCAACCCACTCCAGTGTTCTTGCCTGGAGAATCCCAGGGACGGGGGACCCTGGTGGGCTGCCATCCATGGGGTCGCACAGAGTCAGACACAACTGAAGCAACTTAGCAGCAGCAGCAGCAGCAGGGACATCATAAAAAGATGGATAAAAACTAAAGGCAAAAAGAAAATCCTAAAACTAACCAGAGGTAAAAAAAAAAAAAATAGCTTCAAAAAAGTATTAATGATGTTGGTTAATGCCTGACTTTTCAACAGAAAGTATGGAAGCCTGAAGACAATGGAATAAGATTTTTAAAGTGCTGGAAAAAAACCTTCAATATGTTAATAGAATGACATACTTAGAGAAAATATCATTCAAAATGACAGTAAAATTAAGGTATTTTCAGATACTGCTGAGAGGATCTGTTAGCAGTAAACCCTCACTTTGAAAAAATGCTAATAAAAGTCTAATTGGCATAAGAAAATGATCCCAGATGAAGGCATGGTAATGTAGGAAAAAAATAAAGAGCAATGGAAAAGATAAACATGTGGGTATGTAAGAATGAATAGTGATTGTTTAAAGTAACAATAAAAATTATAATACATTTTTTAAATGTATATTGTAGATTAAAATGCATCTATAAAATGAAAGATATGAGAGGGTATATAAAATTAAAATGCAATAAGGTATCTTATTATCCAGTATTACATTTACCCAAAAGAAACGAAAATATGTACACAAAATGATTTATACGTTATATATTTATAGAAGCACTGTTAGTGAAAGGCTTCCCAGGTGGCGCTAGTGGTAAATAATCCACTTGCCAATGCAGGAGATGCAAGAGACATGGATTCGATCTGTGGGTTGGGAACGATCCCTGGAGTAGGAAATGGCAACCCACTCCAGTAATCTTGCCTGGAAAATTCCATGGACAGAGGAGCCTGAACGGCTACAGTCCATGGGGCCGCAAAGATTCAGACACGGCTGAGCACACAGACACTTACCTAATTTCTAGTATCCATGGTTAGTGACAGAACGATCCCTGGAGTAGGAAATGGCAACCCACTCCAGTAATCTTGCCTGGAAAATTCCATGGACAGAGGAGCCTGAACGGCTACAGTCCATGGGGCCGCAAAGATTCAGACACGGCTGAGCACACAGACACTTACCTAATTTCTAGTATCCATGGTTAGTGACAAGTAGAACCTGAAAACAATTCAAATGTGCATCTACAGGTGAACTGATAATCAAACTAAATGGACTACCTCAGGAAAAAAAAGGAACAGAATACTGAGAGACTAAAAACTATTGATGAATCACATATACAGGTTTGGAGTGAGCAAAAGATGCCAGGTTTAGAAGTACACAGTATACTACTGCATTTTGTGAGCTTTTGACCAAGAGAAACTACTTTATGATGCTAACAATTGGGATAACTGTTATCTTTGGAAGTAATATAAACTGGGAACAAGTAAGAAGGGACCTCTGGCTGCTTAGTCATGTTCCACTTCTTGATCCAGTTACATTCACGGGTTCACTTCATGGAAAGGGATCAAGCTTCACATTTAGGATTGTTCATTTTTCTATAGGTATTTCAAAAAAAAAAACAGAAAGTTATACAGAGGATAACAAGACTATATCAACCACTAAAATATAGCTTGACCAGTATCATTAATACACGTTACTCCCTAATTACCCCCACCCCCACTCCACCAGAGATAACTACTCTCATAAATTTGGTACTCACCATTCTTCTGCACTATCTTATATTTTGACTCCTTATATATAAGTTCACCTAAATAATATACAGATTTGTTTTGCATGTTTTTAAACTTTATATAAACGGTAATTTTATTTCTGTTTTTAAAAGATCATTCTAAAGATGGCACAAGGAAACTTCCTAGTATGGCAAAATATTCTATATATTATTTGGAGTGTTGGTTAAATGTGTAAAAACATTTGTCAAAGCACATCAAAATGTACATTTAATATCTGTGCATTTCACTACAGGTAAATGTTACCTCACTTAAAACCACTTTTTAAAAAACAAATCATTCTAGCATTTTCATAGGCAATGGATGAGAAGTGAAATCAGGAAGGCCAGTTAAAATATTACAGTTGGCCTGGTGAGGACCAAACTCATCTCTCTGAGAAGGAAGGAACTAAAGTCAGGTTGTGGTCATAGTTCTTTGAACAGCTTAACTGTGAAGTGAAGGACTTCCCAGGTGGCTCAGATGGTAAAGACCCTGCCTGCAAGGCAGGAGACCCGGATTCAATCCCTGGGTAGGGAAGATCCCCTGGCGAAGGGAATGGCAGCCCACTCCAATATTCTTGCCTGAGGAATCCCTTGCAGAAGGAGGAGTCTGGTGGGCTACAGTCCATGGGGTCACAAAGAATCAGAGACAACTGAGCAATAATCCCTCTACTTCCCACTGTGAAATGACGCAGTGACTGGAGGGAGGGATGAGGCCAAAGAGAAGTCCTCAAAAACAGAAGATTAAGCCTGAGCCTATCGAGAGGCAACACGGAAGACAAAGGAGAGATGAGAGGTTACGGGCTGAGTCCTCCAGAAGGTGAGAGCGGCTGGGATGGTCTGGTCTCTGCTGGGACACAATGCCTTCTTGCTTTTAACTACAAGGAAGTAAAGGTACAGATCAGGAAAAATTGTTTGGTGAAAGAAAGACAAAGGAGTTTTCATTCAACGGCTGCTACTTTTTCAATGATCATGGCTCATTACCTATAAAGGAGTGTTGAAGCTGATGAAAAGGGGCATGAAGTTCCATTGGAAAAGGCTGGGAAAGCATCCCAACATGGAGGGGAAAGGTTAAGAAAAAGATCCCAGGTTCTGTTTTGCAAGGTTAAATGTCCAACAGGTATCCAAATCAAAAACAGGAATATTATTATTCATCTTTGCTTATGCTTCATGAAGCACAGTGTAACAAATATTAGGTACATGAAAGAATGAATGAATGAAGATTAAATCTTTTCATATTTTCTTAGCACCTTTTTATATTGTTGCCCATATTTTACAAGGGCACTAAAGAAAAAATAGAAATAATGTACCGTATCAATCAATCGCTATAAAATGCATTTTCCTTTTCCTCAGTTTTAGCTCTGTTTGTTCTTGGAAGAAAAACAATCTGTGTCTTCCAATGTTACAAACTCTTCATTTTATCAAAAAATGACGTAGTCATCCTCTAAAACAACTGTTCAGCAGAATTCACCAATGGGGCAATTTTCATTAAAAAAAAAAAACCTAAGAGATAAACTTTGCATCCCTATATTAACACAATTTGTGACCATCATAAGGATATATATAGTTGAAGAAGAAATTAGAAGCTCTTGCCAAGAAGGATTAACCTGTCTCTGTATTGGAGATGTTCCTACTGCTGCTAAGTCGCACATGCATCATGAGTAAAGAAAGCCTTTAGCTTGTGTACAGGAATCTCAGGGTGACCCCAGCAAACAATAAGCACATTGTGCTGTTTGCTTATCATTTACCAATTGTGAAATTAAAAAAAAAAGATTATATATGCATTACTTGCAGTCAAAATTATTTTTATTACATTAAGCTCCATTGAAAAGGGCTCCATTCATACAAGCAGCACAGTTTTGGCTGGATGAACAGTCAGATTTTTACACTTATAATTCAAGCATATACTTACTACGTATATTGAGTGCACTCTCCTAGTTCCTGTTGCCACAGTCAGACTATAAATGCGTATTTGCGGTCATGCTTAACTACAGTAATTCAGAACTTCAACTGTCAAGTTTGGAGCTAATATTCTCACGTAGGCAGTTCATGTTCTACTCTTAGAAATAATTCCTTGTTTGTTATCAGAAGCTCCTAATATAATACATAAAATAGCAGGATCAATTTTTGTAATAATCTATATCTTTAACTAAATGTACTTTTTTTCCCTAAAAATATCCCCTTCGTTCAGTAACTATAAACCCTGGTGAAGCAGTAAAACAGCAGAACGTATTAAATATATACAAAACACACACAGAGAAAACAGCCGTGTTTACAGGCAGGAAAAGAAGGAAAATCTCAGTTTTGTGCTAACTATCCTTTGAGACATTTTTTTAAATGTGGAGGCACCAATTATTTCTCCTTTGCTGGAAGGTCTACACATTTAAAGGTTCTGTAGGTCCACTAAGAAAATAAGCAACTGTTACTCTGTATCATTAAACACAACAGAATACCAGTCCAGTGCCGATTTTAAAGCACTAACAAAATTCTGTCAATATTAAGATTTAACATTTCAGTTTCAAGAGAAGCAAAGAGTTATTTTGTCTCCAAAGAGCATTAGAACCACAAATTGTCAATTGCACAATATCTCTAGCACTGAAGGCTAGCTCCATCGCAGAATCTTACAACGCTAGAGTCTGAAGAAACCTTACAGGTCTCCTATTCCAATCTGACACCCAAGACAGGAATTTTTTCCTCAGCATCCCTGACAGATGGTCAGTCTCTGTTTCAATTACTCCAGTGGGGGAGTTCTCAAGAGAAGATTCCCAAGGGATATGATGAAATGCTAGAATCAACCATTCAGACAGGGAGTACAGCTCCAATAAGCCTCTAGATACAGACAGCGTTGCCAGACACCAAAACCAGACTTCTAAAAGAAAGTGATTCAGAATCAGCAACGTTAAGACATGTAGACTCCCCAATCCTGGGACCACCCTAGGTCTTTTTATTGGCCTGGGAAGTAGCGTCTACAATCTGGGAAGCAAGGTGGCTTTTCTCCTGCTGGTTTCTTAAAGAACTGATTCTTTCAGGCTCACAGCAAGGGTTTGTTAGGCTCAGAGAGGATCAAATTTCTTCCTTCTGAAAACCAAGCCAAGGGACCCCCTGGTGGAATTGCTAATGCTTAAAATACTCCTAACTTTGGTCTTAAAATTCTCACTACAATAAACCAGGGCATTTCAAGCTCTTCTTTTAAAGGTATATACAGGCTAAGCTGTAACTGAAGTAGTTTGGTTGGTGTAGGGTGGACGTGTGGGGGTTGGTGGTTTAAGCGCAGCCCTTCATCCCGCCGTGAAGTCTGGTTTATCTGACCAGGAAAAGCGAGCGCGCGGGGCTAAGCTGACAGCACACCCCCTGCCGGACCCCGTCACAGGGCTGCCCGGCCCTTACCTGTCGATGCTGATCACGCACAGGGTCATGATCGAGGCCGTGCAGCACATGACGTCCATGGCGATAAAGACGTTACAGAAGAAATGGCCAAAGATCCACTTGCCCCCAATAAGGTCGGTGACGCTGACGAAGGGCATGACCGCCACGGCCACCGAAAGGTCGGCCAGCGCCAGGGACACGATCAGGTAGTTGGAGGGCTGCCGGAGCTTTTTGACGAAGCACACCGAAATCACCACCAGGCAGTTGCCGGCGATCGTCAGCAGCGTGATGAGCGTCAGGATGGAGCCGATCACAACTTTCTCGGCTCTGCCGTAGTTGATCTGCTCCCAGCAGCCGGAGGTATTGTCCCGCGGCGCGTCCCGGGTGGGCCCGGGGCTAGCCGTCACCTCCACGACCCCGTGCAGCAGGTGCGGCGCCCAGGAGCCCGCGACCGGGCCGGCGCCGTCGGGGCTCAGGTCGGGCAGCCCGCGCCCCACCTCCGGCAGGAAGAAAGAGCGGAGGTGCCCGTAGAGGTCCGGGCGGCCGCTGCTATTAACGTCCATCATCGTACCGCTGTGCGCCGCTGCCCATGGAGCCGGCGCCCCCGCCACGCGCTGCGGCTGCCGGCCCGGGGGCTTCACCTCGCCGGTTCCGCTCCGCTCGGCCCAGCCATGAGGCCCTCGCCGACCGCAGGGGGGCGCCCCGGCTCGGCCTCGCGGCTCCGCACGCCCCGGTCCCGCAGCCGCAGCGGACAACAGGGAGCGCGGCCGCCCCGGGGACTACTTGCAGGAGGCGTCTCCAGCACCCGACGGATGCCCGGGACGCGCGGGTTCGCAAGCCGGAGGGCCGGGCTCGGCTGGCCGCACCGCAGCCCGCAGCCCGCAGCCGCCGCGCCGCTCGGCCGAGAGCGCCCGGGAGGCAGCGGCAGAAGTTGCGGAGGGCGCCCCGCCCCTCGCGCCCGCCGCCGCCGCCGCCGCCGCCGCTCCCCTGCGGCAGCCACGCCGCGTCCCCGTCGCCGCCGCCGCGTCCGGCCGCTGACCGCGCGCCCCGGGATCCCGGACGGGCTTCCCCGGCTGGGCAGGGGCCGCCGCCTCGCCCGCGCCTCCCCCCACCCACTGGGCGGCGGGGAGGCGCTCCTAGCGCCTCCCGGGATCCCGAGCCGCCTCGCCCGGGGGATCTTTCTTTCCGCTGGAGGCTCACACGCCCTCCGACAGACCCGAACCCCCTTGCAGTAGTAAAGATAGTTTGGTGGGGGAGGACTCGGGAGCCAGCGGATGTCCGGACTCATTGCAAAATGAAGAATCTGGGGAGGAAATTTTTTTTTAATCTTAATTTTTAAAAAAGACCAGAAAAAAAAAAAAAAAGGTTTTCTGAGCACTATACCAAGCAACAGATAATTTCCAATTCTTATTTTGACCACTGATGGGAGAAAGCGAAGATGAAAACAGAGAAGCAGGTGAATGGGGCGGGGGTGAGGGCTCAGATGGAGAAAAGGCACAGCGAGGGACGTCTTAGGGTCCTGGCACCTAGGAGGCGCTAGGGGCTCTGGAGAAGGCTCTTCGGAGAAGGGCCTTCAGAGAGCTTAAAAAGCCCACTGTGACAACCCCCCCAGTCGTCTAGAAACCGGCCTTTCCCCTCTGAATATAGACCTTGGCTGTATTCAGACTTCAGAGCCTATGTTCAGACTTCAGAGCCTAATATATTGACGTATTTACAGCTAATTTGAAATGAGGGCTAATTCTCCATGGCGTTCTGGAAATCTTGCACATAAGAAACGACCGCTTATAATGTTCTGCAGAAGAATCCTGGAGATGTATGTTGATTTAATCCCTATTGCCTAAAATCCCCTTGGTATTGAAACCCAGTCAGGGTGGAGCTGGTTTTTTTATTTGTAAGACTTCTTTCATTCCATTTTGTTCAAATATTTTATCGGAAGCTAACAGTGATTTCTTTAAAGACCCTTAAAAATAAGCAAATCTGTTTTCTAGTTAGGCCCTAGTGTATCATAAACAAGAAGAAAGGGGACAGAAACCTCAAAATGTATTGATGTGAGTGCTGGGTTGGGTACCACTCTTCATTCTTCAGGGGTTTTCATTCGTCCTGTTTTTCCAGATAAGGAAACAGTTGCTATTTCAGTCAGCCGGTAATAGGTTTCCAACCCAGGTTATTCTGATTACTGTGTTCATATTCTTCCCTCTACACATTCCCCAAAAATTTTTTAAGTGGAAAAAACTAAATCCCTAAATCTTGGGCCAATATTGACGGCTCTTTCACTACGGTGAACGTGTCAGAGGGCTCTCCTCTGTTTAGGGTAGGCGGATCGTACATTCAGAGGAAGAGTGGGAGGTTAACATAGAGACCACGGAGCAGCACTGTTTCATAGTTAAGAGGGTGGGCGAAGAAGTGGCTTCAACCTTACGTAAATTAGTATTAGACGTAATTTCAGACAAAAGAAAAGTAGTTTGCAGTTGGAAGGCAGCTGAAAAACCATTCACTTCAATGCAGAGAGGGAAGTAGAGGCTGGGACAAGTGACTTGTCCAAGATCATTGGTGACTACAGTGAAACAGATCAGGTTTTTGGTTTTGTGGTTTAGAATTGTCTCAAGGCCTCATAAAAATAACTTCATGTAGTAAATTTCACACGATGTTCTTAGCTTTTCTCATTTTGACTTTAACTCATTTTAACTCATTTTGGCTTTTCTTACTTTTTCCTTCTTGGGAACTCTAATCAGGGTCACCTTACTTTCTGTCTTGGCTCTTTTAAGTAATATTCTACATTAATTAATTATACAAAGAATCTGAAAAGCGATATTCTATATTTGAATCTACAGTCAGTATAATTTGCCGCCTATACTCTGGCTAGCCCTTACCCAGCCCACTTAGGTTTCATAGCAGCTTCTGATGTTTTTTGCTTTAGTTTTTTTCATTTTAGACATATAAATGCACCAAATAATTGGTAAAATAGTACTTTCAAATTTACTTCCTCTTCCACTTTCAATATAGCATTAGTTCCAAACTCCCCTTTTTATAGAGAAGTCACCTCTATTATATTATCCCTGGTGATGGCTGAGTGTATTTCCTAAGAGTTGCTAGGTTTTTAATTTATAAGCTGTCACAATGCATAAACACAGTTATTGAAAATCTCAGCCTCTGCAGCATTGCTTTTGTTGAGTTTGAATTTCATCTATCATTGTATCATTCCAAAATCCAGACAGAGCTGCCTGAAATTCTTTCAGTTTGCCTCTAACCTTGACTAACAAATAATCATATCTTAATAAAAATGCTAAAATCTCATTTCTTCTTTTCCATAATTTTCTCACAAAAAAATGCTAAAGATACAGCTTCACAAAATGTTCATTAAAATACCTAACATTCACCTAAATGGGTTCTTTTGCCCTTGGTTTCCTGGGGTTTTAAAATCCATATCAGGGTGTTGCTGCCTTTCCTTTCCTCCTGCCAGCCTACTCTGGCTGTTATTTTAGAGATAATAAGAGAAGTGTTGGCATTTAAATCAAATCATGTCTTTAGTTTTTATCCCTTGTATTTCTTGCATTAAAAAAATATAACTGCTAACGTTAAAAAGTACCAGTCCTTGTCTAGACTCTCATCTCCTATAACAGCATTTTCCTAAAATTGTCAATGAGGGCACCTGAAACGACAGCTTTCTGAGGCTTCCAACTGGCAATCTCCTGCTCTCAAAACTGCTCTGGGGGAGGACAGAAGAGCAGCCGCATCCTACAATAGGAATTATCATCTTTTTATAAGCTCTTCTTCCTGTAGCTACTCATCTGGCTCATCTAAATGCATGTGCTTAATCACATCTTTGCAGACCCACACATATCCATCTGGAGAACATAAGCTTAGGGGAGTTTATTTTCCCATAAACCAGCATACTCTGATGGTCTAGATTTACTTTAAGAAACACAAGTAAAAATAAGGCTTTCTGTGCCATAGGATTCATTGGCAACATACTAGTTGTTAAGCATACTAACGTCATGGTGACTGAGGCTCCAGTAATTTCCAATGCCCAATGCAGCTGTCTTCCTGCAGGGTTACTCTTGCACATCCCCAAAGCTTCTCAACTGCTTACTTGTACATCCAATTGGCTCATTCAGCTGAACTAATTGTCTGGGTGTTCTCCCCAGAAATAAACAAGAGAAGGCTGGGAAAACAATGCTTAGATGGGTATTGTGCTAAGATTAGTATATATAAATAATCAAATCCTACCCTGTGGACCAGTCAGCCTGTAGAGCAGCAGCACAGAGAAAGAACATACATCCTAGCAACTGTCAACACAGATATTGGGAGGCCCAGTTGGAATAAAAGCAGTTAGTCTGGTGCATAAGAATGTCCCCTTCTCTGTGACAGGCCCCTCACCGTGACTAGTCTCATCCTTCCTAGGCGCTGAAGACTCTTATGGAACTTTTTTTCACATCTTTATTATAGCACTTACTGCTGCACTATGCTTTTATGTTCAGGTGACTGGATTTTCTGTCCAAGTGAGAACACCCCAAAGATAAAGATATTTCTTTATTCCCTCCACACACTAGGTGCTCAATAAATGGCTGTCAAATAAATTGAGTGTAGAAAATTGCCTATAACCGAGAGTCGTTCATGATTGAAAATCATTCCTCAGCTTAAAAGTGAATGGTGAGTTTCGTTTTGATTCAGATGTATGTCTTTCAATTGTGATACTTTCGTTTGCATTTTCACTTAATTCTGACTAGAAAAAAATATTTTTTTTCCCATTGGTTCCTTTCGTTTAGAAAATTTTCATTCTCTTTACAAAGTAAATGTAACCTTTAAAAATTTCCCTCAAAAATGACAAAAAAAATATGAAGAGAAAATCAGAGAACAGATAAATCCCAAAATGCTCATTTATTTTCCTAATTACTCAACTTTTTCTTACCAGGACCATCTTGGAATATAAGTGGTACGAGTCTTTCAATTGTGATACTTTCGTTTGCATTTTCACTTAATTCTGACTAGAAAAAAATATTTTTTTTCCCTATTGGTTCCTTTCGTTTAAAAAATTTTCATTCTCTTTACAAAGTAAATGTAACCTTTAAAAATTTTCCTCAAAAATGACAAAAAAAATATGAAGAGACAATCAGAGAACAGATAAATCCCAAAAGGCTCATTTATTTTCCTAATTACTCAACTTTTTCTTACCAGGACCATCTTGGAATATAAGTGGTACGTGCACCCCCTCTAGTGGTGAATTCATCCCTCATACAAATTCCACACAGAACTTCAATGGAAAGCGCCAGCTTCCATGGTCCAAACCTGAAGGATCAATTAAAAGCAAAATTAAGTTCCTCAACTTAAAGAAAAACAGATGATATGAATATTCACTCATTGACTGAGTCAACATTTTTCGACTGCCTAATCCCAGATACTGTTTTAGGAGTTCTTTTTTAAAAAGGACACAGTAAGCTGGAGATCCTGTTGGACATCCAGGTGGAGATATCAGATAGTAAGATACAAGTTCAAGAGATAATTTCTCAAGAAGAAGAGTAGATAGAGAAGAAGCCTGAGGAACTGACCCTAGGATGGATGCTCTAGCATCCTGAGGTCAGGGAGAGGATGAAGGCCCAACAGACACTGAGGAGATACCCTTGAGTTAGGAGGTGAACCACAAGAGAGTGGATGCTCCAAGTCAGGGGAAGAAGACGTGTCAAGGAAAATAAACTGATGAGCTGGACAGAATGCCAAGTAAGGAAAGAACTATTCCATTGGAATAGCTGGAATAAACATGGGGTAGAATGGGTTCAAGAGATCATGAGAGGAGAGAAAATGGCAACTGGGAGAGCAGATGACTTTTGTAGTAGTTTCATTCAAAAGAGTAACAGGGAATTGGGCAGAAGCTAGAGGGACATGTGATATTTAAAGATAATCAGAAAAGAAAAATAGGAAAGTCCTTCTTTTAAAAATTGATAGGATGAACCTTATTCTATATTTTCTAATCTTCTGTATAATTTTGGCAATCCTTCTATAGTCTTCAAAATAATGTGTGAAATGAAAATTTCCATCATGTTCGTGTCCCCATTTCCAGGCAAAATTATCCTTGATCCATTCTTTCAGTCATTCAATAAACATGTACCAACTATATACTGTGTTCAGTGCTAAGGATGAATAATTAAGATAAATTCTCCTTTCTGCAGGTGTTCATTACCTGGTGAAAGAGACAGACTAGATACAGTGCAGTATGAAAAGCCTCATAGGTATGAAACAAAGATGAAGCCCAGAGAAAAAGAGCATTGGCTGTTCTTGGGGGCACCAAAGAATTCACAGAGCTAACATTTCAGTTCAAGCAGAACTTTCATCAATAGACTGAAGGACAGAGGGGTGCAATGCTGACAGGTATTCATAACTATATGGAAGACTTACCCATACTATGTCAGGTAAAATGCACTGGAAACAGCAAGGGTAGACTTGTTGGGAGGCNTGCATGATACTGGATGCTTGGGGCTGGTGCACTGAGACGACCCAGAGGGATAGTACGGGGAGGGAAGAGGGCGGGGGTTCAGGATGGGGAACACGTGTATACCTGTGGTGGATTCATGCTGATGTATGGCAAAACCAATACAATATAGTGAAGTAATTAGCCTCCAATTAAAATAAATTTAAATTTAATAAATAAATAAATAAAGTGTTCATCAGATGAAAACAAGGTCCTCCTGTACAGAACAGGAAACTACATTCACTATCTTATGAAAAGAATATGAAAAGGAATGTATGTATGTAAAACTGAATCACCTTGCTACACAGCAGAAATTAACACAATGTTGTACGTCAACCATACTTGAATAAAATAATTTGAAAAAATAACAAAGGGTTCAGCAAACATTTTCCATAATTTATGTCAGATGGTAAATATTTGGGGTTTTCTGGGCCAAGATGCAGAATTGAGGCTATTATGTAGGTGTTTAAATAGCGAAACTTCCTTTTGTAATTTAAAATTGCATTAGTGACATTAATTGAAGAGGGCAAATTAAGAGTATTAGCATAAAGTTTCAAGGTTTAAATCAGAGCACCCTTTTTGGATCAGTCTTCAGCCCCACAATTTAGTGTTGCACTATGAGATTAGACCATAATTTTCATGTTTGGAGGCTCAATTTCTAGGCCAAAAATGAGCTTAATTATTCCTAGTCAGATGAGTTTCCCCAAAACAAAATTTTGCTATGCATAAATCAGTTTATATGATTTTTCAAAAGGTGGGGAGAAAGAGTATTTAAAGGGGTTAGAGCATAGACCAAAAGAACCACATCTGGCCCAGCCTCCACTAGTAAACCAAGATGGAGATTTTTTTCCTTGACAGCATCAGTAAAGTAAATTTCTTTCAGCAGTTCAAAATTTCCTCAGCATCCACTATATGCGCTGCAGCTTTTTGGAACACAGATTGTGTGGGTTATAGTTAATTACCATGGCTATTACTTGTATAGTTTTTTAAGTTTAAAGCTCAAAGTGGTTCTGATCTACAGGACAATAAATTGGCTAAATTCTGCCTTGACAAAATCTTGTCACATTGTGCTTATGTTTCATGAGTCTGATGTTAACACTGACCCCTGCAGGAATCCCATCTGTAGCCATGGTTACCAATTCTGACACATATACTTTAAAATGGTCAAATTTTCTCTCTGTACACAAAAATAAGCCACTTCCTAATGATGTGCCTTGTTTGGGCAGCATTTTCAAAAGATATTTGGTCATATCAAAATTCTCAAACCACACCAGTAGCTTTTATATATCTACTTACTTATCAGCTGTAATAGAATATGTCAGAAATAAAATAGCTTTTTCTCGCAATTTACCCTGAAAGTTCTAAGCTATATTTCCAACATACTGAAAATAGACTTTTAGTTGTATTGTCTGTGAATACTAGTTTCTGTTTAGGACCTCCTCTTTCTTGTGCCTTCAATAAGTATTCTTTGCAAACTAGTCTTCAGTTTAAAAAAAAAAAATGTAGTTGCCTAGGCAGTTTTTCTTCACTTATGGGATGATTTCAAGCCACCGTTCCCACAATGATTCTATCAACTTGACTGGGCCACTGGGTGCCCAGATCAGTGTCAAACATTCTGGCTGTGTGTGTGAGTTTTTTTTGAATGAGATTAGCACTTGAATCAGTAGATAGAGTAAAACAGATTAACCTCCATAATGTAGGTGGGCTTCATTCCAGTCTGTTGAAGACCTGAAATGAACAATAGGACTGACACTTCTAAGGGCTTCCCTGGTGGATCAGCGGTAAAGAATCCACCTGCAAAGAATCCACCTGCAATGCAGGAGACTCAGAAGACACGGGTTCAATCCCTGGATTGGGAAGATCTCTGGGAGACGGGAATGGCAACCCACTCTATTATTCTTACTGGGAATATCTCATTGACAGAAGAGGCTGGTGGGGTATAGTCTAAGGAGTCACAAAGAATTGGACACGACTGAAGAGAATGAACACACACACAGTGTGCTTTACCAGGGTCCCTAGAAAAAGTTGGGCAGGTGGTTCACTGAGCAAACTTACCACCCATGTGGTGAATAGGGGCAAATGTGAATCTGCCTGGAGGAGGGGCATCTTTTTCTGAACTGCACAGGAGCACCAGCAAGTACTCCATCATTGGTAACAAGAGAGGGGGTCCTATTTGAGTTACTAGTGTGCCCTGCCAGTCTACCATATGCTAAGTTGCTTCAGTCGTGTTCAACTCTGTGTGACCCCATAGACTGCAGCCCTCCAGGCTCCCTGTTTCTGGGATTCTCCAGGCAAGAACACTAGAGTGGGTTGCCATTTCCTTCTCCAGTGCATGAAAGTGAAAAGTGAAAGCGAAGTCGCTCAGTTGTGTCCAACTCTTAGCAACCCCATGGACTGAAGCCCACCAGGCTCCTCCGTCCATGGGATTTTCCAGGCAAGAGTAGTGGAGTGAGGTGCCATTGCATAGTTCAGTTAATTTCTGTGTTTAGGTAATTGGATACATCCAGTAGTGCTACAGGGCTTCCCCGATAGCTCAGTTGGTACAGAATCCACCTGCAGTGCAGGAGACCCTGGTTCGATTCCTGGGTCCACTGGTGAAGGGACAGGCTACCCACTCCAGTATTCCTGGGCTTCCTTTGTGGCTCAACTGGTAAAGAATCTGCCTGCAGTGCACGAGACCTCGGTTCAATCCCTGAGTTGGGAAGATCCCCTGGAGAAGGGAAAGGCTACCCACTCCAGTATTCTGGCCTGGAGAATTCCTCGGACTATACAGTTCATGGGGTCTCGAAGAGTCGGACACGACTGAGTGACTTTCACCTTCATCAGTGCTACAATTGGGTTGAAGTGGGTATAAAGATAAACACAAAGCCATGGGTTGCTTTATTAAATTTGCAACTTTTGACTCAGTACCACCTACTTTATGCCAGTTCTGGATACAGAACCTCAGACCTCTGTGTCTTGTTCCTCAATTTCATGGGTCAAAATTTTATTCAAGCATCACCTCCTCTAATAAACTGTATGTCCTCTCCAAATCTCTCAAACCTCCCCCTCAGTCTGGAAGAGAAGACTCTGCCAGATGTTCTAGACACACCTGTGCAAGTCATGTTATAGTATTGCTTTCTTGCCTTGCCCAACCTCAACCTTAAGCTGACAGAGGACAGGGCGGTGGGAGGAGTGTTTCTGAGCTCATTCAGGAAGGGTGAGCCAAGTGAGAAACGTACAAGGGCAAAGACCAACAGAGGATGCAGTGATATTGAGGGGCCAGTCCAAGAAATAGAGGTCTGCAGGGAGACCCAGATGGGCTGGAAGGTTGCTTTGAATGCTAAAGCCCATTCTCTCTTTCACAGCCTCCTAAGGAAGAGGAAATAAATGAAGAGTCCTCCTTTTTGAGTTCAGGACTCCTCCTTGATATAATAGGAATAACAATATCTCATTGGCTGGTTGCGAGGATTAAATCAGACTGTAGACAGGAAATATGTAGAGTAATTATATAGTACTATTATTTTCCAGTCCGAAGTTTCCAAGGTCTTCTATCCTTTTTGCTGTAGCTACACCAACCCACCTCACCCCAGGCCAAATTCTCTGCTCTTCTCCCTCTTCTCTGCTCCCCTCCCAATGCCATCTTCTCTTTTTCTTCTTCCCATTTCTCCTCCCCCTTCCACCTCTTTCCTCCCCTACCCTCTCCCCCTCCCTACTTCTTCTTTCTTCTCTCTCCAGCCCTCCACTTTCCCTTTCCTTCTTCTTCTCTCCCCGCTTCCCTTCCCATCCTCCAACTTTCCCTCTGCTTGCTTTGCCCAGGAGACAGTACACCAAGCTTTGCCTGGGAGATAGTACACCAAAGCCTAGGATGAAGATGCTTGGATCCACATGTAGGTCTACCATGATTAACTAAGTTTTAGATGACTTAGACATAAAATGTAGATGTTACTAAAAAGCAGGACTCAACTCATAGCTGTTTATAAAATTAAATAAGATATATAGGTAATTACTTAGCAAATAGGCTTGCCCTCAGTAAAGTGATCAATGACTGTCATCTGCTCATTTTCCTTCTTGCCCCTTTTTTCTTCCTTGTTATCTAAGCCCAGGGTAAAGATGAAGAACGAATTCTAAAGGGTACAGTTCACAGCAACAGCACCATGACTTTCAAAGAGAGAAGTTCTCTGTGGTCTAATGCTGGCATCAAATAATGAGTCATCTTATTCACCTTCACCACACGTTGGTCATATTTCTGACCAATCTAGATTTTGTGGTCATAGTATTACCAAAACGCACGTTCATGTGCCTGACACACAGTGAGGCCAAACAATACCAAAATGTCATAGTTTGAAACAGAAATGTTATTACAGGGCCATGCAAGCAGATGGGTGGCTCGAGCCTTAAAAACCCCAAATTCCCTGAAACTGTTCAGCAAAGCCCTTTTCTAGGAAAGGTGAAGGAGAGGTGTAGTTAGTCATTGCAAACTTCTTGGGTCAGATCTTCTGTTTTTGAGGTCAGCTCATGGCCAGGTAACGATGTTTCTGTAAATCTCTACCAAAGGAATGTTACTCTCTGTTCTGACAAGAAAGGGCAAGGTCTCAAGACACAAGTTTTTCCCTCTGAGGTCAAGGTCCTGGCTAAGAGGAGGTAGAGCTCAGCTGGCAGCTCCCTCAGTGCCAGTTCCCTGCCCAGCTGTCACTGCTGAGGAAGCCAGATGCCCAGGACCCAACTGGCCCTCAGGTTCCTCAGGTTACCTAAATGGGAGGGAAGAGAAGGTCGCACAGACTGCAATCCAGGCAGATGGTCAGTAACTGCTATCAGGTCGCCGAGATGCGCTTGGGGGAGAGGCTCACTGCTGCCTCACAGCCTGGCCAAGGCCAGTGGGTGGCCATGATAAGGGTTCTGGAGTCCTACAGGACAGAACCCCCAGTCTGTTCGCTGGGCTCCCCAGCTTACTCACTGGCCTGGGACCAGATGAGCTGGAGGAGACTGGGGAGAAGGCAGGGAATCCACCTCTTACGTGGTTTTCCACCTGAAAACCACCACCCTGCCTGACTGGAGATGGCTGAATGAGCCCACTAAGGGTCACTCCTTGATAGTTGGTTGCTGTGGGCGGGGCCCACTGCAGTGCTGGCCAATGGCTGAGCAGGACCCCTAATGGTCTGCTACCAGGTAAAGGTTACCACAGGACCATTAGGGCTCCTGCTCAGCCATTGGTCAGCACTGCAGTGGGCCCCGCCCACAAGCAACCAACTGTCAGAGTGACCCTTAGTGAGCCCCTTCAGCCAACTCCAGTCAGACAGAGTGGTGGCTGTCAGGCAGAGAGAAGAGTAAGAAGTGGATCCCAGCCTTTTTCCCAGGGCCCTCAAACTCACTTCCTGGCCCAAGGCCCAGTAAACTGGAGGGGCCCAAGAAACAGGCATGGGCCAGTGTCCTGGAGGGCTCCAGAGCCTGTTCCAAGGCCACCCACTGGCCAGACCCAGGCCTTAAGGTGTCAGGGAACCTCTCCTCCACCCCCAGCTCTGTGACCTAATAGCAGCAGTCTGCATAAGATCCAGTCTGGGGGACCTGGCCCCTGCCGTTTGGGTGGCCTGAGGAGCCTGAGGGTCAGGTGAGTCCTGGGCACCTGGCTCCCTCAACGATGACAGCTGGACAGCTTCTGGGAACCTGGCTCTGAGACGCCTCCAGCTGAGCTCTGCTTCCTCTTAGCCAGGACCTGAACCTTGGAGGGTGAAAGTTGTGGTTTGGGACCTTGCCCTTTCTTGTCAGGACAGAGAATAACACTCATTTTGTGGAAGTTTACAGGAACATCATTACTTCACCATGACCTGACCTCAAGAACAAAGTATCTGACCCCAAGAAGTGTGCAACAGCTAACTACTCCCCTCCCTCACCTTTCCTAGAAAAAGGCTTTGCTGAAAACTTCTGGGTTGCTAGTAGTTTTTAAGCATGAGCCGCCCATCTCGGATGGCCCTTGATAAACCCTTCCCCGTTCTAAACTCCAGCATTTTGGTATTGTTTAGCCCCACTGTGTATCAGGCTCAGGGACTTGAGTTTCCGTAACAACTGGTGAAGATCCTGTAAAATTAACACCAGATATTCTGATGAAAAGCAATGGGTTTGCTTTATATGACTTCATTCTCTTTGCAGAAGTAAATTTTTATTCTTACTTGGGATATATCAGGAGAAGGCAATGGCACCCCACTCCAGTACTCTTGCCTGGAAAATCCCACAGACAGAGGAGCCTGGTAGGCTGCAGTCCATGGGGTCGCTAAGAGTCGGACACGACTGAGCGACTTCCCTTTCACTTTTCTCTTTCATGCATTGGAGAAGGAAATGGCAACCCACTCCAGTATTCTTACCTGGAGAATCCCAGGGATGGGGGAGCCTGGTGGGCTGCAGTCTATGGGGTCGCACAGAGTCGGACACGACTGAAGCGACTTAGCAGCAGCAGCAGCAGGATATATCAAGTGTTGGGAAAGCAAAAGATTTCTTCTTCACCAAACTTAGCCGAAAGGAGAATTGCTTGCTGCTACATGCAATTCTAGGGACAGGACTGAAGGCAAAGGAAAAGAGGGCAGCAGAGGATGAGACGGTTAGATACCATCAGTCACTCAACGAACATGAATTTGAGTCTGCCTGCAGTGCGGGAGACTTGGGTTCCATCCTTGAGTTGGGAAGATCCCCAGGAGGAGGAAATGGCAAGCCACTCCAGTATTCTTGCCTGGAAAATTCCACGGACAGAGGAGCCTGGTGGGCTACAGTCCATGGGGTCACAAAGAGTCAGACAGGATTGAGCAACTTACACTTTCACTTTCAAAAGATAGTGAAGGACAGGGGATCCTGGTGTGCTGCCGTCCATGGTGTGGCAAAGAATCGGACATGACTTAGTGCCTGAACAACAATAACCTGGGGGAGATCCCTCTTAAAATTCCCTTCTGAGATCAAGGAAAAAAATCATGAGAGGAATACAAGTCAAGATGTGGCCTCAGTCTAGAGATCGTCTGTGTACTCTCTGTGATAAATTAGCACAGAAATTGGAACTGTTTAGAAACTTTCACACCCATTAGGCCTTACCTGGATACTCAAGCCCCTAGTTATTAGACTCTTCTTATTCAGTCGAGTACAGAGCAATTCAGATGTTAGACCAAACTTTTGAGGCCAGATTTGTCTATTGGTCATGCAGGAGGAAACAGGAATGGGTCCTAGAACAATTGGGCTGTCTCTTATACACATCTAGATGTGTATAAGAGACAGCAATTTAGTGTTGCACTATGAGATTAGACCATAATTTTCATGTTTGGAGGCTCAATTTCTAGGCCAAAAATGAGCTTAATTATTCCTAGTCAGATGAGTTTCCCCAAAACAAAATTTTGCTATGCATAAATCAGTTTATATGATTTTTCAAAAGGTGGGGAGAAAGAGTATTTAAAGGGGTTAGAGCATAGACCAAAAGAACCACATCTGGCCCAGCCTCCACTAGTAAACCAAGATGGAGATTTTTTTAACAATTGGGTTGGTGGGTGGGGAGGGCAGTAACCAGGCCCTTCATCACAGATCCTTTTGAAAAAGCACTGATGTTAACTATTGTTGTTGTTGTTGAGTTGTTAAGCCATGTCCAACTCTTTGGGACCCCATGGACTACAGCACGCCAGGCTTCTCTGTCCTCCAGTGTCTTCCAGCGTTTGCTCAAATTCATGCCCATTGAGTCGGTGATGCCATCTAAATACATGATGTCACCTGATGTCAACTATAGTTTCACAGTTTTAGGTTCTCGGATCATGATCAATATTTAAGAGTTCACTTACACGAAGTTCAAAAATGTGGAAATATCAATTTTGTGGAATTTGATTGTACATTTCTTCTTATTTCAATTATGCCCCTCTCTTGTCTAACCCGGGGAAGGCAGTGGCACCCCACCCCAGTGCTCTTGCCTGGAGGATCCAATGGACGGGGTAGCCTAGTGGGCTGCAGTCCATGGGGTCGCTAACAGTCGGACAGACTGAGCGACTTCACTTTCACTTTTCTCTTTCATGCATTGGAGGAAATGGCAGCCCACTCCAGTATTCTTGCCTAGAGAATCCCAGGGATGGGGGAGCCTGGTGGGCTGCCGTCTATGGGGTCGCACAGAGTCGGACACGACTGAGGTGACTTAGCAGCAGCAGCTTGTCTAACCAGTTTTTGGCTAAACCAGTGATGGAGATAACCTCTCATCCTAGAGAGAACCCTGCCATCTGGTGGCTGAGGATATTGAGTGTAAGGAAGTAGCTGTGAACCCCCAGTTCAGACAGAGGAAAAAGACCTTTCCCCCTGGCAATCCGCTTTTAGGTCAGTTTCCCCATTTTCCGTTAAGTGCATTTTAAACAACGGAATGGCCTTTAAGGGGGGAAGAAAGAACAAGTTCCCTACTACTTTTAAAGCATTTCCAGCCCTTAGCAAAAGGATTTGGTTCAAGTAGGCGCTCAATTAATGGTGTATATGTCCATTTTAAATGAATCACTTTCTACATTATTTCCAAGGATGAAGGGTGGGAGATGTGAACCCCCACCCCCCAACCCCAGGAGAAACCAGACATTCTCATTTGGAAGAAGACGAAGGGCTGAAGCGAGGCTGCTAATCACACGCTAACTTCTGCTGGTACTTGAAGGCGAGAAGGGAGCCTGAGAACCGCAGACTGCGGGCGGGCGGGGCTGACCGAGCCGGGGAACTGCAGTTCCCGGCATGCCCCAGGAGGCGGGGCCCAGAGGCCGCGCCGGCGCCGGGGCTCACGTGACTTCAGCATGGCGGCGTTTGCCGACTTGGACCTGCGGGCGGGTTCCGACCTGAAGGCTCTGCGCGGGCTCGTGGAGAGCGCTGCTCACCGTGAGTCTCCCGGGCTTCGCGGGCCGCCGTGCCTGCGCTGTCTCGCTGTCCCTAGGCTGGCGAGCCATGCTCTGGAGGGACCCGGCGGGCCTAGTTCTGGTGTCCTGGGGCCTCCGGCGTGTCCTTAGAAATTGATGCCCCTGCGGTGTTGCTCTGACCCGAGGCGCGGGAAACTCGAAAGCACTGGGAAAATGTTACCCAGTCCAGCTCTTTCTGTCTTGCGAATTGAGGAAACTGAGGCCCTGACATGGCGCGGGATCTGCATGGGCCCCACAGCTGATGGATAGAAGAAAACGGGGCTCCCAAGTGTACGCCTACACCAGTGCTTTTCATATCGCCCTTGCCTGCGTCTCTTGACATTGTCCTGATGCTGTCAGATGCGGGAAACTGGCAGAGAGGGGGAGTCCTGTGGGGGCCCTGAGAATGGGGAGGGGGACATGTGGTTCCGAGTGTTGGAATGTTATTTACACGGAGAGTAAGTGGGGGCGGAGGACTTACTAGGAGGGTGGGAGGAGATCAGAATGGCTAGAATGTTACTCCTGTTGGAATCCAGGGGAAACAAAAGCAGTGAGAGGTTAAGACCTCATCTTAATTATTGAAGTGAATCACAGCTGCTGTATAAGTGGGCGTAGAAGGGTTTCAAAATAAAAGAGGTTTCTTCAGGGTCTGTTAAGTAATGGATGTTCCGTAAATATTTGAGAGAGGAAGAAAAGGACCTTGGACAAACTGATGAGGGGGGAGACCACTATTTTGGCCTTAATATGCGTTATCTTTTAATATTAATATCCTGTCGTCACCGCTGGTGTTTAAATAGCTTAAAGATTGGAGTCATGATTTAAACATATTTTCGAAGCCCGCATGTCCAGAGCAGTGCTATGTTGAGGCTGATAAAACCAGGCCCTGGCTTCAGAGAGTTATCAGTCTCTTGGCGGGTAGCTCAAAGGAGAATGTGGACATTGGTGTGAATTAGTGGTCCTCCTGTTTCACCTTAGCAGAAGGGTCTCTTAAGAAGTAGAAAGGGTAAAAAGCAATAGAAAAAAAAACAACAGAAAAGTAAGAATGAAGTTGATAGTGAAAAAAGTATAAATTTGATGAGATGAAAATGAACATAGGGACACAAAAAAGAATAATGGTTGAAAGAAGATAGGCAAAGATAAAGGTCTTTGTTATCATGCTGATAATACATCACCAAAGTCAAACAAAGCCCTGTGTCTGTGCTAGGCACTGTTCTAAAACATCCAGCATGTGTTATCTCATTTAATTCTCAGGACAGTTGTATGAGATGAATCCTGATATCACCATTTGGCAGATGAAGAACCTGAAACTTAAGTAACTTTTAAGTGGTAATGTTTAGGTTTGAGAACCGGCAAAAGAGACGCCAGAATCCATACCCATAACCATTCTTCTGCCTTGTAGTCTTGACGTGAATTGGTATGAGCTTATGTGTAAAAGAGGTTGTTGTATTTAACAAGAATGTTCAATTTTTCTTTTCAGTGGGCTATTCAGTCGTTGCCATCAATCATGTTGTTGAATTTAAGGAAAAGAAACAGGTAAAATAGGATTTCTGACAATAATAACCAGCATTTATCATTATTTTGTGTGTATTGGTAATGTGGAAGCTACAGATGAGCACTCTTTGTACATTATTTTATATGTTAATAGTTGAGCTGATACATATCTGTGCAAATGATAACTTTTTTGTGAAGTGCTGGGGTATGGTGTAAAGATCCTTAAAGTCGATTTGATGTTAAGTAACTTTTTGAAAAGTACATTGTTGTTGTTTAAACTTTAATCACAATAGTTCATCTTTTTTATTTTACCGTTATGGACTCATTACTGATTGATTTCCCTTCCAAACATACTAGTAACTGTGTATCTCTCCTTAGGCCAACAACTGTTCCTTACAGATTGTTTCATTCTAAAAAACTGTTGTTCATCCTTCCTTTCTATTGATGTTCTCAGCTCCTACTCGGCTTCAACTTTATTAAAAAACACACACATGCACATACACACAGCTTATTTAGTGTTTCTGCATGCTAGAAATTAGCTTTCTGAAAAATTATTCTTTATTTGTCGTAGGAAATTGAAAAACCGATAGCTGTTTCTGAACTCTTTACAACTTTGCCAATTGTACAGGTAAGTGCTTTGTTTAGGAAACGTAATACGTACTCATCCGGTTCAGACATTCCCAGTCATATATATGGTTCTCTAACCTGCACTGCCCCTTTCCTTTGTCTACCAGTCTCACCTTTCCATGAAGACTTAGTTTTTCCGTGAAACATTATGTACATCTCGTTTTCTCTAGCTATTCGGGTATACCTCAGAGATACTCTGGGTCTGGTTCCAGACTACCACATTAAAGCAAGTCACGAATGTTTTGGTTTCCTGATTCATGTTAAGATTATGCTCACCTTGTTCATTAAGTGTGCAGCAGCCTGGAGAATCCCAGGGATGGGGGAACCTGGTGGGCTGCCATCTATGGGATCGCACAGAGTCGGACATGACTTAAGCAACTTAGTAGCAGCAGCAGCATTATATCTAAAAAAAACGCAATGTTTATCTGAATTTTAAAATATTTTACTGCTTGAAAATGCTCACCATTATCTGAGTCTTCAGTAAGTTATAATCTTTTTGCCAGTGGAGGGTCTTAACATTGATGCTAAAGGCTGCTGACTGATCAGGGTAGTGATTGCTAAAGGCTGGGGTGGCTGTGGCAATTTCTTAAAATAAGACAATGATGAATTTGCTGCATGAATTTGCTTCCTTTCAGTACAATTTCTCTGTAGCATGCAATGCTCTTTGATAGCATTTTACCCACAGTAAATCTTCTTTCAAAATTGGAGTGAGTCCTCTCATACCCTGCCACTGCTTTATTAACTAAAACTTTGTGTAATATTCTCAGTCCTTTGTTGTTGTTTCAACAACTGATTAAGTTCAGTGTTTTTGACACTGAAAACAATTACAATAGTATTATCAGAGATCAGGGAATTCCCTGGCAGGCTAATGATTAGGACTTAGACAAAATCAGTAATCACAGATCCCCATAACAAATATGATAATAATGAAAAAATGTGAAATGTTGGGAGAATAACGAAAATGTGACACAGAGATGTGAGTGAGCAAATGCTGTTGGAAAATGACGCATTATAATAGACTTGCTCAAGAGTAGGTTGCCATCGATCTGCAGTTTGTAAAAAAAACAAAAGCGGAATCAGTGAAGTACAACAAAGCAAAGCACAATAAAACAAAGTGCACCTCTATTATATTCCCTGAGACTCAGGGCTAGGGCTTTACTGACCTGCACTATCCCTTATTGTTAGTACCTTTTAATGAGTACTTTCCCCTGGTAAGGAGGAAAATCAGTCATCTGTATTTTGTGCCTTTTTTATTACAGGGAAAATCAAAACCAATTAAAATTTTAAGTAGACTGACAATTATCGTTTCGGATCCGTCTCACTGTAATGTTTTGGTAAGTTATTTTTCTTCTCTCTTGGTCTTGTAAGTTGTATTGATTAATGTTGAACACTTGCTTTTCAACTCCCCTCATTCTTACATCTTCCCCAACCCCCATTGTATGACACTTGACTGCTCTCCTTAGCTCAGAATTCACATGGTGTAATAGAGTCTCTTCTATTCATGACACATGTATAAGGATTAAAGATTTAAAGAGTCTTCCAGCAACTGGTATTCATTGAACTTACATGACCCAGACATAGAGTACTGGTGATGTTGCTATGAATAATACAGATATAGTCCCTTGGAAAATGGGAAGAACGTTTAAAAAGCGGGAGATAGTAAATAAGGAATGTTCTGGGAGTGTGTGACAGGAGGCCAAGCTGAGGAAGCTGATGTTCAAACTGTGGCCATATGAATCAGTGAGTGTTATTGGTGCCAGATAGGGAGAGGATATTCCCACAGACAGGATAAATTATGCAAGGTTCTGAATCCCCAAAAAACATGGTGCATGGTGGGAAGTGAAATTCCAGTTGAGTTGAACCTGATGAGCTGTCTAACCTAGGATGGTGTTAGAAAGGTAGGTCTGGGTGAGCAATTAGAAGAAGCCTTTGAAGGTTTTAACTAAGGGAGTAAAGTTATGAGATTTGCATTATAGAGAATGGATCAAAGGGGATAAACGTAGGGGAGGGGAGGACTGACAGGATTTGATGTTGCTTGGATCGAAGGTGGTGACTCCCTGCTTTGGCCTGAGCAGCCAGATAGGTAGATGGTACCATTTCCTGAGATGAAACCTACAAAGAGAAATAAGTGTCAGATCATCATGTTTGAAACACAGTAGGTTATTGTAAGAATTCCAGTGAAAAGACAGTCACAATCACGTCCAGCTCTTTGTAACCCCATGGACTGTATGTAGCCCACCAGGTTCCTCTGTCCATGGAATTCTCCACGCAAGAAAACGAGTGGATTGCTATTTCCTTCTTCAGGGGATCTTTCCAACCCAGGGATCAAACCCAGGTCTCCTGCACTGCAGGCAGACTGTTTACCGACTGGGCCACCGGGGAAGCCGCAGGAGTTCAAGTGGAGCTTGTCAGCTGAGTAGCTGGAAAAAAAGGACGTGGCTCTCAGAAGAGGGACCCCGGTTCAAGATACTCATTTGGAAGTGGTCACCTTGTAGAGAGTAATTGTACTCATGAGAATGGATGAGACTCCCCGGTCAAAGTATAATGTGGGAGGAGAAGGTCTGGGACAGCATCCTAAGGAACATCTGTATTCAGTGGTGGAGTAGAGGGTGAGCCAGGGTGGGAGACCAAGACGGGCCGTCTGCAGAGTAGGTGGACAATGAGGAACGTGAGAAGGGTGAGCAACATCCGTGTGCCTGAGTACTCAGCCAAGCAGGAGAAGGGCTAAACCTGTCTTGGACAGGCAAGTTCCCTAATGACATGGTGCTCATTGGTTGCCTTACGAAAAGCCATTTCCATGGAAATGACTGGGCTATGAGAAAATATAGCCAGTGTCTGCTGCTAACTTGGCTTAAGAAACTTGACTCCATGGAGGAACAGAAGGTTTGGGAGGCTGGTGAGAACCTGCTGTCTAGATTTTGTTTGTTAAATGGAGACTTGCAAATAGCTGGTGCTGATGTGAAGAATCAGTGAGGGAGAGAGAAAGTGAGATCTCTGAGAACCTGAGCTGTTTCATCATTAGCTGGAATGGCCTCCTCTCTCATAGAAAAGGAGTGATCAAGGAAGGGCTGGCCTCCTTTCTAACAATTAGCATTGCTAAAGAAATTATGATAAACCAAATTTGGGAGTTTTTTATAGCTGCAGGCTGCATTCTGATTCTATAAGCCTGGGGAGACATAGAGTTGAGTTTTTATGGTCACAGACTTTGATTTTTCTCTTGTTACCATGAACATCCTGGTGGCCCCTTTCAGTCCCTGTCCCAAGTGAGAGTGTCAAGCAGAGGAGAAGAGTACTGGATCCTGACTTTTTCTGAGATCTGGAACCTGCCCTGTCTTGGCATGCATCTGCCCAGTGGGTTCGCTTAGCTGCTCAAGCACAGTACCTGCTGCGTCTCTTCAGCCGTTCCGTTTCCTCCTTTAATTTTTATCATGCTTTTTCTTTTGACAGAATAAGAGGTAAAGAATTTAAAAGGTGCCACAGGGAAAGAAGAAAGAGCACATATTATCTCATCGTTCAGTGATTGTATACTTGAATATGTATTTTTTCAGCCTTTTCACATGCATACACATACAGTATCAGCTTGAGACTTTTATAAACAGTCTTTAACTGATAAATCTCTCTCCTTCTGTCGGAGGACTCTTGGTTATTTTCTTACACATCTAGCAGTTTAATTTGTATTTAACAGTATTCTCACTGTGAACCTAATCACATCATACTTAGTCATGTGTATTTCTCGTCTCACCAAAAAATGATAAGCTCCACTGAAAGCAGATATCTGTCTTAAATGACTTTGTATCCCTAGTGCCCTATACATAGCAGGTGCTCAGTAAATTTCTGGCAATCTCCTAGCTTGTAAGAGCAGGAGCTGTCTAATTTAATTTTTGTGTCTCAAACAAAATGTTTGATATACAGGTAAAGTGTGACAATGTGCGAAGGAAGGAGAGATGATTGGTGAAGTGGATGTTGATAACTAGAGTCTTATGTGCTGAGAAGGTGTTTTCTGTCAACATGCAAAGCAAAAATGTCAGTGGCATAAGTATGACAAGATTGAAATAGAAGTGCAGCCAGGACGCTAGTCAGAATCCCATATGCATTTGCTGTTGTGTTGTTACTGTACGGTAACATTCTTTTCATTTTACTAGAGAGCAACTTCTTCAAGAGTCCGGCTGTATGATATTGTTGCAGTTTTTCCAAAGACAGAAAAACTTTTTCATGTAAGTAACAGTAAAAGAAAATAGTACTCATTATTTTACATAAGAAGTCTGATGTTGTACCTTTGTAGATGACCTGNTGGAGTAGAGGGTGAGCCAGGGTGGGAGACTGAGACGGGCCGTCTGCAGAGTAGGTGGACAATGAGGAACGTGAGAAGGGTGAGCAACATCCGTGTGCCTGAGTACTCAGCCAAGCAGGAGAAGGGCTAAACCTGTCTTGGACAGGCAAGTTCCCTAATGACATGGTGCTCATTGGTTGCCTTACGAAAAGCCACTTCCATGGAAATGACTGGGCTATGAGAAAATATAGCCAGTGTCTGCTGCTAACTTGGCTTAAGAAACTTGACTCCATGGAGGAACAGAAGGTTTGGGAGGCTGGTGAGAACCTGCTGTCTAGATTTTGTTTGTTAAATGGAGACTTGCAAATAGCTGGTGCTGATGTGAAGAATCAGTGAGGGAGAGAGAAAGTGAGATCTCTGAGAACCTGAGCTGTTTCATCATTAGCTGGAATGGCCTCCTCTCTCATAGAAAAGGAGTGATCAAGGAAGGGCTGGCCTCCTTTCTAACAATTAGCATTGCTAAAGAAATTATGATAAACCAAATTTGGGAGTTTTTTATAGCTGCAGGCTGCATTCTGATTCTATAAGCCTGGGGAGACATAGAGTTGAGTTTTTATGGTCACAGACTTTGATTTTTCTCTTGTTACCATGAACATCCTGGTGGCCCCTTTCAGTCCCTGTCCCAAGTGGGAGTGTCAAGCAGAGGAGAAGAGTACTGGATCCTGACTTTTTCTGAGATCTGGAACCTGCCCTGTCTTGGCATGCATCTGCCCAGTGGGTTCGCTTAGCTGCTCAAGCACAGTACCTGCTGCGTCTCTTCAGCCGTTCCGTTTCCTCCTTTAATTTTTATCATGCTTTTTCTTTTGACAGAATAAGAGGTAAAGAATTTAAAAGGTGCCACAGGGAAAGAAGAAAGAGCACATATTATCTCATCGTTCAGTGATTGTATACTTGAATATGTATTTTTTCAGCCTTTTCACATGCATACACATACAGTATCAGCTTGAGACTTTTATAAACAGTCTTTAACTGATAAATCTCTCTCCTTCTGTCGGAGGACTCTTGGTTATTTTCTTACACATCTAGCAGTTTAATTTGTATTTAACAGTATTCTCACTGTGAACCTAATCACATCATACTTAGTCATGTGTATTTCTCGTCTCACCAAAAAATGATAAGCTCCACTGAAAGCAGATATATGTCTTAAATGACTTTGTATCCCTAGTGCCCTATACATAGCAGGTGCTCAGTAAATTTCTGGCAATCTCCTAGCTTGTAAGAGCAGGAGCTGTCTAATTTAATTTTTGTGTCTCAAACAAAATGTTTGATATACAGGTAAAGCGTGACAATGTGCGAAGGAAGGAGAGATGATTGGTGAAGTGGATGTTGATAACTAGAGTCTTATGTGCTGAGAAGGTGTTTTCTGTCAACATGCAAAGCAAAAATGTCAGTGACATAAGTATGACAAGATTGAAATAGAAGTGCAGCCAGGACGCTAGTCAGAATCCCATATGCATTTGCTGTTGTGTTGTTACTGTACGGTAACATTCTTTTCATTTTACTAGAGAGCAACTTCTTCAAGAGTCCGGCTGTATGATATTGTTGCAGTTTTTCCAAAGACAGAAAAACTTTTTCATGTAAGTAACAGTAAAAGAAAATAGTACTCATTATTTTACATAAGAAGTCTGATGTTGTACCTTTGTAGATGACCTGCTTCATCTCATCTGGAAACATTGAGGATTTTTCATCTATACATGGAGTCCTGGAACTGCCCAAGAGTGTATTTGGGTGGCGTATTTGTTTTGTTCGTTCTGCTAGATATTTGATGGGCTGATACTAAGAGAGTCCATCAAGTTTTCCTCTTTTTGTGTATTTGTATACTTACGGCTGTGCTGGGTCTTCTTTGCTGTGCAGGCTTCTCTCTAACTGTGGGCGGGGGGCTGCTTTTCATTGTGTTGCATGCGCTTCTCTTTTAGGTGGCTTCTCTTGCTGTGGAGCTCCAGGGCAAGAAAGCTTTAGTAGTTGTGGCTCTCAGGTTTCGTTGCCCCGTGACACGTGGGATCTTCCCATGTCAGGGATCAAACCTGTGTCTCCTGCATTAGCAAGTGGATTCCTTACCACTTCAGTTTCTGTTCTTGCTAATTGCTGCTGCCTGTTACAGAAGAAAGGCACAAGATTCTGCTGTGGCATAAAAGATCCTTCTCTGCTTAGCTTCTCCTTTGTGTGCCCTGAGGTGTGGTCCATATGCTAGCATGATCATGGCCTTCTAGATATCCTTCAGAATCAACTATCTGCTGGTACTGTTCCTTTTTGTTTAAGAGAACCTTTATGAATTTCTTTTGTCCTTTTCAAATGGCCATTTCTGTGACTTTTTAGGAGGCAAAGTTGTTTAATGTATATGTTCATTTTGTCAGCTTGAGACCGAACACACTGGGAGTTGTTAGTGATCACAGGAAAAAAGAAATCAACTGTAATAATAGTTTTTCAGGAATATGTTTTACTGTGTCAAATGAGATATAGCTGCTTTTAGAAATTTTGGAATGTTGACTTTGTCTCGGTTCAAGAAGATAGCCATCTACCAAAAGTGTATCCACCAAAGGGATATTATGCAGCTGGTTATAATTTTACAGTATAATCGATTTTTAAGTCGTCTGTTCTAAAATTATAAGATTTCCCCTAAGTTTATTCCAGTAGATGGAGCTGTTGACTGAGGAGACTCATGTGTGATAAATTTAGTTTTTGAGGTACACTCACAGTTTTCATTGTTTGTGTTAACGCAGGGAAACAACACAAGTTAGCAATGAATTCCCCTTTTTTGGTGACTCCTTTCCTGAAATGCTCAATTATAGTAATTCTAGAATTTCATTTCAGCAATAAGGGAAGTAGGATCGAGTGGATCTTAGATATCAGAGACCCCTGTGGAACCTTTTAAAATCAGGCAGGCTCAGATCTCCACCATGGGAGATTCTGATTAGGTAGGTTTGGGGTTGAGCTTGAGTATCTGTTTTAAGTTCCACATATGTCCAGATGTGTTAAACAGCAACTTAGTTTTTTATTAAATATTAACAACTTGGTTATAATGTAGACTAAAAGTTGGTAGTATACCTAATTTTTTATTGTACTCTTGTGTTTTGAATTGATTTTTAAGAGCATACATTTCCATAGCCATTTATGTGACTAGAGAAAACAAGAGCCCAGGGGCTAATTAGGATGGATGCTTATTATTATCCCCATTTTGTAGAAGAGAAAATTGAAACTCAGGCTAAATGATTTGCTCTCAACCTCAGGTAGCGTGTCATAGAACTAGGACTGTGGTGTTAGAATGCATTATAATTTGATACAGTGAATTTACCTTACTGTTTTCCTCAGATTATTCTCAAATTTTAGGTCAGATGTATGAACACATAATTCATGATAGTGGGTGGAAGAGTCAGAAATACTCTGGAAGATGGATAAAAGCTATAAATAAGTGGCAGAGAATTTGTTTGGAATTGACTGTAGAAAAAAGTTTTTAAAATCAGAACACTTTTCCATATCTTACCCATTCTTTAAGATTCAGTTGAAGTTGCCACTCCTTGTTTTCTATAGAAAATCTATTTAAAAAGAGATTTTTCTTTTAATAGTAAAGCTTGAAATTGGGTCAAATGCAGCAATTTGTTACTTAACAGGTTATGTTTTATTAAGTGATTTTGTTTAGTAAGTTGATTATTTAGAATGTAGGCAAGTGTCTCTATAGATAGGATATTCTAAAACTAAGGTCTCAGAAATGAATCGTAAAAGTATTCCTAAATACATGTTAACAATTAGTAGTATGAAATCTAACCACCTTAATAGCGTTGTTTCCATGGGAATTAACATACTACTTCCACTCAGAGTATCTGAAACATATCTCATAGATAAACCCTTTTTCTCCATAGTTACCCCCAGGGGATAAGGCAAAGATGAAAGGTTGTAAGCTGAGTCCATTGGCCAGGGCTTCTTGGGATGGGGGTGGCTATGGAATATGGCAGAGAGAGTTACATAGAAGTTTCAGGAGCTTTATTCCCATTTAGGATTTTTAAAAAAATTTTATTGAAGTATAGTTGATTGTTGTGTTATGCTGTGAAGCATAATGATTCAATTACATATATTTATTTTTCCTCATATTCTTTCCCATTGTTATTCCCATTTAGGACTGGACAGAATGAGGAGAATTCAGCCTGTTTAGTCAGTGGCTTCCAATCTACTTTGAGTGTGTACTATATCAATTTGAAAAAATACTGGTCCTACATCCCCAATATGTGTGTGTTTATTTTCTTTTAAATTATTTGATGTGTATATTTACTTTCTTTTAAATTATTTGCATGCTTCATTATATCAGTGTGCTTTATGAAATAATATACACACACTGAACAAAATATTTTAAGAGAAGGAATTAAAAATAAGTGAAAATTGAAGTTCTCTTTTCTTCCTGCTTCCAAAATCCATCCCTTACCCTTTGCAGAGCGTTATTGTACTAACACCTGAGGCTACTGAAAGGGCAGATCTTTCCAGGCTCCTTTTAAGGTGTGGTCTGGCTGCACTGGTGTCAGATTTGCCATGAAAATTTGTTAAAATGCAGGTGATTCGAGCCTGCTTACTGAATTGATTGCTGGGCACAGGGCCTGGTAATCTCCATTTTAAGCAAATTCTTCAGGGGAGGGTTGTTTTTTTTAAACATGGGTTAGGTTGGGAGGATCCATTTATGGGTATCTCTTTTCACTGGCAAGCCTGGCTCTTCCTTGCATAAAACACCAGGATGTATTAATCTGACATCCATGAAGGATTTGGGGGAGACTGAATCTTCTCCCTCTTATTCTCCTTGTTCCATAAAATCAAAGATAAGTGTATGTGTGTATGTACCATTTGGGGAATACCTTCCTTAAATCCTCATAGGAGTCTTTGGCCAGAGGAAGATTAAGAACCGTTGATATGAATTCATATACAACCTGCCAAAACCACTATAATCAAATTCTTAATCACAAGTATTTGGACATAATGTAATCATTTTTAATGATTTAGAAAGTATTTCATTATACTGTGAACATTAGCTCTTAGTTTATAGTTACCTAAGTGTATCAGTTGAACATTTGGATTAATAGCTAAATAACAAAAGAATTCGGTTTGAGACATTTTAAGTCTGAGGTGCCAAATAGAGCTGTCCTTTGTAACTGAAAATGTATTATAATGCATGTATTTAAACCAACACAAGAGATTTTTTTTTTTTTTAATTAACCCTGGGGAAAAAAGAGCAATACATAATCAAGTAACCTAATTTAGCTTTATGCTGGGGAAGAATGTTTTACAGGCTTTTAAGAAATGAATCAGCTTTTTTGAAATGAAAAATAATTTGTGCTTGTAATAATAAATTCAAAGAATGCAAAGAGGTATACACTGAAAAGTACACCATCCTCCTACTTAAAACGCCTTGTCCCTTTTCTTTAGAGGCAACCACAGCCAGAAGTTCTTGGGTTTCTTTTCAGAAGTATTTTTACCCAGTCCTTCTTCATTCCCCTCTCCCTCTTTCCTGCCTTCCTTCCTGATGCCTTGCTTTGTTCACCAGACAGTGTGTCTTGGCAGTGGTTCCATAATATCCATTTGAGAGGGACCTCACTGCATAGAAGGAGTCAGTGTGTTCTATTGTGTAAAGCGACCCTGTTTGTTTAAGTAAAATCGAGGAATGTTTACTTGTGTCTAACCTTTTGTGATTGGTACTGCAGCAGATGTTCTTTCACTAATACTCCTGAAGCGTTTGTAGGGTATAAAGCTATAGAACACACTTCTGGTCCCTATAGGATACCTTCCTGTAGGTGAAATGTGCTGATGTGTGCATGTAAAATCTTGATACCTGTTGCTGAAATGCTTTTCAAGACTGGTTTTGAAAACCCTGTGAGTCCCTGCTTGTTTGTTCTTGTGTCACCTGTATATTACTAAATTTTATGATCTTTGCCAATCTGGTAGTGTAAAAATGGCAAACAAGCTGAATTTGTTTTAGTTTTACCTGCTATTCAGAGCTTTTCTCATCCATTCTTAGCAAATTTTCAATGACTTTTATGAGTTATACATCTAGCAGTTGGGATGAGACAGGTCCTTTATGAGCCGAGTGTCTGCCAGAGCAGCATTACTTCCCAGGCTTACCAAGTTACTGTGACTATCTTAAAGCCAGGCAGCCTCCGATCACTCCCTGCTTCCTGGAACCCCGAGGTGGGGGTAGCAATGAGTGGAGCAGGGATTCTGAAGAAAAAGTATAAGATGTGACAGTCCTGTGATTGCTGAAGGTCGAGCCTACCCTACAGGGCATTGTCACCCCCTCTCAACCCATTTCTCTTGCTCGGTGCCACTGATGTTGGATTGCCAGCACAGCCACCCTGGCAGCTTGAATTTGTTCATCAAGCCTGACTATACCGGCATTGATAGCGAGGCTTATTTTTTGTCATAGTAGGGAAGAGCCAATTCTCTTTATCTCTGTAAATCAAATAATGGCAAAATGAGAGCCGGATGTGCAGCTTCTGGCCTCCGATTTTAAGCTAGTAACCACTCCTCAGCTTTATTTTCCTTCCCTATTCTTCCTTTTATCCTCATTTCCTTATCCATTTATTTTGTCTTGCATGTATTTTTTTATAAGCAGTTTCAGATCTCTTTTGCAAGTAAATGCAGAGTGTCAACAGTAATAGCAAAAATGAGAAGAAAGGAAAGAGAAATTAACAGTTGAAAAAAAATGCATTCAGAATCATTTGATTTACCACAGTTCTCCTTTGCCCATTTGTGGAGATGCTTTGTTTCTATTAGCATTTGAACAAAATGCTGTGGGTAGTGCCACCTAAGTATTTCTTTGACCACTCAGTAGACTGATCGGACCCATAGACGTGGGACAATCGCTGGCACAAAAATAAATAATTTCTGGAGAAAGTGGACCATGCATACATTCCTTTTAGCTTTGTTTGTTTGTTTTTGGATATCAGAACAGTTTCCTTTTTCTGGAACAGTCTGAAGTAACCTTCCAGAAATTGAGCCTCTCTTAGCAACCTCTCCTTGTGTAGCTGACCACGGATTAGAGGGTCTCTGGACCATGTCTGTTGAGATGTTCTGTAGACATAGCACCCTACTTCAGCTGGATTACAGCTAAACCATTCAAATGTGAATGGCTAACCATTGGTTTTGCAAAAGGACGGATGCATTTGAACACAGAACCCTACAGTGTCTATTGAGTGAGCCGTATCTATTTACATTTCTTTATATCATGTTTGACCCTGCTGCTGCTGCTGCTGCTAAGTCACTTCAGTTGTGTCCGACTCTGTGCCAACCCATAGACAGCAGCCCACCGGGCTCCTCCATCCCTGGGATTCTCCAGGCAAGAACACTGGAGTGGGTTGCCATTTCTGTCTCCAGTGCATGAAAGTGGAAAGTGAAAGTGAAGTCGCTCAGTCGTGTCCGACTCTTTGCGACCCCATGGACTGCAGCCCACCAGGCCCTCCGTCCATGGGATTTTCCAGGCAAGAGCACTGGAGTGGGTTGCCATTTCCTTCTCCAGTGCATGAAAGTGGAAAGTGAAAGTGAAGTCGCTCAGTCGTGTCCGACTCTTTGCGACCCCATGGACTGCAGCCCACCAGGCTCCTCCGTCCATTGGATTTTCCAGGCAAGAGCACTGGAGTGGGGCGCCATCGCCTTCTCCAGTGTTTGACCCTGCCACTTTCTTAACACGTGCCGGTTTTGCTTTTGGTTTTACGTGTGTTTTCTTCTTGACAGGTCGCTTGTACACATTTGGATGTGGATTTAGTCTGCATAACTGTAACAGAGAAGCTACCATTTTACTTCAAAAGACCCCCTATTAATGTGGTAAGTGCCACACTTTGTTCTCTCCGTGACTCTCTAGATGTGCGTTAACACGCCGGGAAAGGGGCAGAGGAAGCTGCTGTTTTTAGAGGGGGAAAATCAAAGGCTAGTAATAAATAGACAACTTAAAGGATTTTATTGTGCAAGCTGACTAAAGGCTGAAAGAAAGCTTAATATAAAAAATAACTAGTAAATTACCAAGGTGTGTCTGAAAGGCCTTAGAAACTCAGCTGTATGAAGGAAATTTCCTAAGCGGATAGCTAATAATAATGGACACTTACAGTCTGCATGTGGCATATTAAGGAGGCAGAGAAGCCAAGAAAGGAGGAGGGGAAAAAATAGGGTTCTCATGGCAGCAGCAAACTGGAAAGGAGAGTGGGAGTGACAGGGACAGGAGAGGGCAGGGAGTGGAAAGCAGAGCAGGCATAATCTGTGCCCAGTTAACATCTGAAGAGGGGTGCTGGCTCACACAAAAACCCAGCGTTACTTTTGTAATAACCAGAGAAGGTGACCCTGCGTTGTACTCCTGCCTCTGTTATAGAATCTTTCTCGTTACCTTTCTGCATTATTTCTCTTTTTCTTCTACTCATTATCTTCCATCTGTCACACCTTTTTATAAGTCTTACTCTATCATGAAAGTGAAATTGCTTCACATCGGGAGCTATAAGGTTGGCACAGCTGTCAACTGTTTGCATTGGCAACCGGATCCTGGGAGGAGTCAGGATGCTATTTTAGAACAGAGTCTTCTGAAGCTGATTCTCATTCTCAAAAAGTGCTGTTGAAGGAGAAAAAAAGGTTTAGCAGTCTAGATTACATACCCAACCCTGTCAGAATTGGAAAATTAAAAATTTATGGATTTTTTTTCAAGATAGGTAACTCCCCTATTCATTTGTCTCAGGAGAATCTTTTGTTTCCCTCTCTGCTGCTAAGGAGTTGGCTTGATGCTGAGAATAGGCAGAGATGGTAAGGAGGAGAAAATTGATCTGTATGGTATGGAAAAATTGAATCTGGTGTGGAAAAAGTTTAAGATGGCTTATGTTCTACCCCTGAATGTATGCTACTATAAAGCATTCAGGAGTAATATTTTGAAAAGTATTCAAAATTTTAAAGTTATATATTTAAAGGGAAAACTATTAAACAGCTCTTTGCTGATTAATAATGAGAATACTACTGAACATATATATAACAACACGCTCAAATCATTGTTTCCCCACGTTCTTGGCAATACTTATAAATAAATGAGTAAACACTTTTAAAAAAAAGGCCCTAAACCCTCACATTTTAGAATTGGAGATCTATGTTATTTTAAAAGCTCACTTGTCAAGCGTGGTCAAATGAAGGCAAGGAGAAGCTATACAGCTCTTCAGACCCAGGGTTGGGACAGACCAGATTGATTTCCATTAGATGAGACCTCCAATGTGCCCCACCTACCATATGGAAAGCTCAGGCTAACAGAGTGCCTGAGGTGAGGACAGTCCTACCGGCCTCACATGTTGTTCCTTCCCTGCGGGAGCAGGCTTTATCTCCAGAAGTTTGCCAAGGCTTCTTACCAGCTTCAGTTTGCCATTCCAGTCTACATGTAAATGGCACCCCCATAAGTTGCTCTTAAACGTTCAACTTCTTTACTTTTCTCTTCACCCTGATGAACAAGGAAGGCCATTTTTTAGATGACTTTGCCTGAGTAAACCCACATATAATACTGTGTTCTTGGTTGGGAGGAGACAGTGACATGTGATGCTAAGGCCAAGCGCATGGAATGGACAGCATTTCACGGCACTTAATTCTTCTCATCCCACAACAGCGCTAAGCTACCCAGTGGCAGTTTTGGGGATGTCTTTCTGTTGGTTTCTTATGAACGGGCCCTACTGTTAAACCCAGATTATAAGCTTCTAGAAGCACCAGCTGTGTTGTGGTCTCTTAATTACCCCAATACCTTCTCTTTAATGAGTCCTCCGTAACATTTTCAGTTGAACGAGTATACATCTAATTTCATATTGTCAAGGTACAACTTAGGGAACACAAGCAAATCCTGCAAGCCATTAACCCTTAGCTGGTTGTCAGGGCTCGGCAGGCAGCCTCCACAGTGGAGAGGAGCGGGGCACTGGGGCATGAGGAGGAGACGCAGCAGGACAGCCCACCTTCCAGTTCCATCTGTAAGTTCAGGAAGGTACTGTTTTTTGATGGATATTTTTGGCCACCTTCCCACATTTTTTAATGTAAGAATTCTGAAAAGTAAAAATTTGACAAGTGAGACGGATATGCAGTATTTAACACAGTGTCTGCTTTTTTTAAAATCTGGTGTGAACATTTTACATATGTTGTTTAATAAAAAACTAGATGATGGAGTGGAGGGAAGGCTGTGCAGCCTTATTTTTAGTCTTTGTCTAGTGTATAAGTAGGCTGCAGTGTGAATTGGTCAGGAAGTAGAAGAGTCCCTGTTAATTTCATTCACCTCTTTTTTTCATTTAAGAGAAACTGAAATTAAAAGTTAAATTAACAAAAATTAAAAGCTAGAAGCATATTGATACAATAAAAGTTATCAAGTTTGTTGTACAGGGTAAATAAAGAGTAGTTGTATAGATGTGTGTATATTATTTATACCTGATAGTTATACCTATTATGGATTTGGAACTGTATCCTTAAAGTATGGAAATATATTCCCCATGAAAATATAGAAGATGTAGTGAACGTGGGGAACAGTTTAGTCTTAAGTCCTGGTCCTTGCATGCTCTTTTGGCCCTTAGAATGAATTTGTCTTTGACCATGATCAGTTGTTGGCTTGGTTTATAAGGATCATAGTATTGGGTACAGATCTTAGTTTGAATGGAGTAGTGAGGAAAAAAAAAAAAGGAGCAGTAAGATACTTAATTCATTAGTCTTGACCTCTTGGCCATAAGGCATGTGAGAATTATCAGCTCAGAAAGTTGGGATTTTAGGTCAAAGGGTACAGATTTTCACTTAGAAAAAGAACTAATTCCGAGGCTCTAATACACAGAATGGGTGACCATAGGTAACAGTCCAGTATTGTAACTTAAAAGTAGTTGAGAGAAGATCCTAAGCAGTCTCACCACAGGAAAAAAAAAAAATGTTAACTACATCAGGTGATGGTTGTGTTAATTATCTTGATCTTGATAATCATTCTACACTGTAGAGCAATGGTCCCTAGCCTTTTTGGCACCAAGAACTGTTTTCTTGGAAGACAATTTTTCCATGGACTCGGGGCTTGGGGGAAGGGATAGATGTTTTCACTTTCGCCCGCTGCTCATCTCCTGCTGTGTGACCGGGTGCCTAACAGGCCATGTACTGCTGCTGGTCCATGGCCTGGGGACCCCTGATGTAGAGTATATGTATATCAAATGATCACATTATATACTTTAAATATATACATTATATTTTTCAATCATCCCCCAATACAGCTTTAAAAAAATAAGTAAAAGAAGGTTGCATTTATGAAGCAGGGCCCAGAAGCTAAGACCATACCAAAGCATTCCTTATTTGTAATTTTTAGCAGCTTTCATCCCTCTTGGTATCTTCACCACATGCTTAGGGCACTATAATTTCAGTTATGTTAATTCCCTCTAAAATCTCCTACAAACCTCCTCTGAAGTCTAAGTAACTTGTAATAGAATCATTTTATCTTGTTATAGTTGGGTTTCAAGCAAGTTGAATTCAGCTCCTTTTCTTGGATAACCAAATGACCTCTAATAGCATTTTAAGGTTTAAGCTCTCTCACACTTGCTCTCAGCCCACAGCTTTAAGGTGGGGTAGATGTGAATTCACTCCATTATGCAGGTGATGTAATTGAGACTCAGGTAGCTTGCATCTCACAACAGGTACACATCTCTCTCAAAAGTTAACTTGGGATTTGTACTCAAGCTTTGATTCTAAATCTGTCATTTTCCTCTTGGGAAATGTTATTTAAAATTACAGCAGAACTCTTTGTTAAGCACAGAGTAATTTCATATTTTAAAACATCTTTATGAATTCAGGTTTTGAGAATTTTCTTTAAGCAACACTTATCTTCACCTTCATTTTGATTTTTTTTTAAAACAGTGTTTTGCCATTCAACAACTAAAAGTTTTTTGAGCTGATTATATGTTTTATGCTCTCTTTGTGAAGTTTTCCCTTCAGCATTTTCACTAACCCTAATCCATTTGTCTTCTTGGTCCAATTAGTGCCCGCTGAAAGAAAGCCAGTAAGTAGTATCTGAAGCAATGAGGTTGTTCCAGGAATCTTTCCATATATCCTTGAGTTGGGTATGACTGCTCTGTAAACTTTATTTTTCATCACACATACTGTGAACCTAAACGTGTTAAGTACTTTATGGATCCAGTGCTTGGAGCAGTGCCAGCAAACTTGGCAGTATCAGAAAATGTCTGTGTGGCAAAAAGCAACCCCACCCATCAGAAACAGTGGGAGGACTAATGACAGACTGTGGAGCTAGTTTCACTCATGGCATAGACAAATGGCCAGTCTCTTTAGTATATAAAGAGCTCCTAGAAGTTGACAAGGCCTCCCCGGTGGCTCAGACGGTAAAGAATCCACCTGCAATGCAGGAGACCTGGGTTTGATCCCTGGGTTGGAAAGATCCCCTGGAGAAGGGCATGGCAACCCACTCCAGTATTCTTGCCTGGAGAATCCCCATGAACAGAGGAGCCTGGCGGGCAACAGTCTCTGGGGTCACAGAGTCAGACGTGGCTGAGCGACTAAGCATGCATGCAGAAGTTGATAAGCTTAAAAAAGAGATGTTCAATCCAAAAAAATGGATTATATGAAAAGGACATTTCACAGGAAAAGAAATACAAATAGGCTGTTAACATATGAAAAGATGCTTAAATTTATCATGCTAAGAGAAATTCACATCAAAAATCACCCGTCTGTTTGGCACAAACCCGGAAGTGTGATGATACACAGTTGTAAGGCTGTGGGAAAGCAAGGGTGCTCGTACTTTGCTTTTAACTGTGTAAGCGGAGCAGTCCATATGAGGGAGGGGATAATTTGGCAACAGCTATCAAAAGTATACATGCTTTACCCTCTGACCTAGTGTAGTAGTTGTTTGGGGTTATCATAACAAAGTACCACAAATGGGGTGGCTTAAACTAACAGAAATGCATCAGCTCACAGTTCTGGAGACTGGAAGTCTAAAATCGAGACATTATGGGGTTATGCTCCCTCTGAGACCAGTAGGGGGAATCCTGCTTTGTCCCTTCCTAGCTTTTTGTGATTTGCTGGCAATCTTTGGTGGTCGCTGGCCTGCAGCTGCGTGCTCTGATTTCTGCCTCTGTCTTTACAGCACGTCTCTATGTCTTCACGTGGTCATCATCTTGAAGGACACCAGTCATACTGGAATAGGAGTCTGCCCTATTCCAGTAAGACTTCCTTTTAATTTACATCTGTAGTGACCCTGTTTCCAAATAAGGTTGCGTCCTAAATACTGAGTATCAGGACCTCAACATAACCTTTATAAGAGACACAATTCAACCTGTAGTACCCAGCAATCCCACCTTAGCATTTATTCTACAGATACATTGGAACAACACAAAACTATCAGAGGCTTGGTTAAGCATGCCATACCTCTGTAATGGAGTATTGCAGCTCTAAAGCAGTGCTGAAGTTAGGAACTGACATGGAAAACCCCTCAAGTCAGAATCACAGTGTAGTAGGCTATCTTTGGGGTAAAAAAGAGGAAAATAGATGCTGTTCATATTTGCTTATATTTCTATGAAGAAACTCTGGGGAAAGACATAAGAAATTAATAAGTGTGATTATGGGTGATGGGGGTGGGGCAAACAGGAGCAGAAATAAAATTAAACAGGGAACCTGTTTATTGTCCTAGTAATCAACCCCCTATTTTCTTTCTTCTTTCTCTTAAGCTTGGCTTTAGTTCTTGGAATTTTACCACCAGTATCTGATTTCACATGTCACACACCTGCTCTTTGTTTGTAGCATCGTTATGACTTATTTCTCATTAGTAAAGAAATATCTGCTTATTCCAGAACCTTTGGTCAGAGATGCAAACAAAAGCTCATCAAGCAGGCACTGGCATTCTTTATGAAAAGGCTGTTATGAACAATCAGTTGATGAGCTTAAGGCAATTTACATAAAAATGGTCTTGGAAGCAGGAACACAGGTAATGAGTCTGTATTTCATCTATCTAACATTTTTAAATAAAGTGTTATGAAAGAAGTGTTCACAGCCTTCAGTAGCACATTATCTTCAGTTTCTGAGTTTTCTTTCCATTTTAAAAGTGAATTTGATGAATGTACTAAGATCAGAATCAGAACTTTTTTCTTAAAAAAATAATTAAGTGGATAATTATGTCCATTTAACCCTCTCCATGCCCAAAAAAGAAGTTTTTGTTTTGCTCTGGTCCCAAGGGGATGAGAGGTGGGGGAAGTAGCAAAAATACTTTGGGGCCTGGTCACCTAGTTCTGTGTGTCACCTGCATCTTTTATTTCTCCTCTTCTCTGTCTTACTGACCCGTGTTTTAGTTCAGCAGCTAGAGGGATGAGGCAAAGAAGTACATGTAAGTAAGCCTCTTTGGCTAATTAGTAGTTTTGGTTAGAGAAGTAGCCAGGGGGATCGTTGAGAATATGGTTGAAAGCCATGATTTGGTTTATCTGTGAATTTCAGTTTGCCAAGTTAACCCTGGTTTCTTTTATGATGGATAATCCATAGTGAACAGCATTATCGTATGACCTCTTTTCCATAAGCTACTATTTATTCCCTCAGAATATTAATATATTAAATGCTTTTTATATAAAAGAACAGCTCTGTGTTAATGAGAAGTATCACAATACCAGCTTCCAAATGTCCAAGCTAGACAGGGAGAATGGGGTATATCTTTGTGCCACAAAGAATATCATAACTCTCAGATATAATCAACACAAGACAAAGAATTGGGGGCAGGAAAAAGCTGTCTGAAAAAGAGAGAGGGGGAGGTTGCAGTGTGGAAAACAGTGTGTAAATGTAATTAAACTAGGATCAGATATATAGGGAAGCTAAAATAAAATCTAGGCACCTCAAGGCAGCAAGAAAAGGAAAGGGAAGATTAGGGGATGGAGGAAAAGAAGTCAGTATTCAGAAGACAGATTTTTTGCATTACTTTTTACACTCAGGAATAGGCCTCCAGCCGTCCTAGCTGGACAGGTCCCAACCCATCTACCTCCTGGTCTTTGCCTGCTTTACTTTGTTCCTTCAAAAGACCACTGCGGCTATTTGTGACTCCAGTCATCACCTCCATGAGAAAATCCTTAGATGCTCTGTGTGGCTACTAAGATTAATTCTGTCTCTGTTCTAAAGACCTGCATTGCTGCCCCTTCCCATCTCTTCTAGCCTCCACTCCCACCACAAGGCTCTCCTCATTCTCTCCTCCCCAGCCTTTGACCTTCTCCACATGCCCCACCACTCCCTCCAACCCTCAAGCCTCTTCATATACTCCACCCCCCTGCACCCACAAGTGCTTCACAGCAGCAGCAGACTGCTATTTAACTGATTAAGTCCTTCCTCACCTACACCTAGACTTCTTGACATTACTTAGCACAGTGGAATTTTTAATTTTTGTGTAATTATTTGATGGTCACCCCCATTAAACTGGAAGTTTTTAGAAGAGAACCATGTAAGCTTTTGCTCACCATTCCTTTGCACAGCTGGCTTGAAACCCCTCTCTTGTAAATGGATGAAGATGCAAATCACTCTTAGGGAAGCAGAATAATGTAGTGGTGGATTTAGTCCCATTGCCACCTCTTCCAGGCTGAACAATCAGTTGATGAGCTTAAGGCAGGTCGCATTAAAATCGTCTTGGAAGCAGGAGCTCAGGTAATGAGTCTGTATTTCATCTATCTAAAATTTTTAAATAAGGTATTACCTGTGGATACCTGTGGATTCCACCCTACTAAGAACACCTTAAACAAGGAAGTTTCTTTTTCTCATGTAGAAGGCCAAGCTTGCAAGCTGGGCAATATTGTCAAGGATGCAGGGTGCTTTCATTGTTTTTGCTGGACATTCATGAGCCCCGCTTAAGATACTCACTCCGTTAATAAAGAAAATGGGGAGATCAGAGCAGGACAGTAGCTGTCCCTGCCATAGTGCTCTCTAGGCACTGGGGTGCTGGATAAATGCCTGAGACTCTCAGCACAGTGCCTGCCTGTGTCTCTCCTTCAGCATATGCATACCAAATCACTTACCCTAGACGCCTTCTACCCCTGCTCTTAGGATGTTTTTGAGTTCTTCATTTTTTGTCTCTTCATTCTGGGATCAAATTAGGTGGTTTACTACGTTTGCAGACAGTCTACCCTGCATGTAGGGAACACGCCTCCGCTTTCCTGTTGATGGTTCCTGGAGTAGTAGCCCTTCTGCCACACCACTGGGACATTGCTCTTCTCGCCCTCTTGATGGCTCCTGTTTATATAAAGCCAGCTTCCCCACACTCACATAAACTCTGTTGATCAAATAGAGCCAAAGATCTTTTTTTCTCCCATGGATGGTGCCATCCAGGCACAAATATGCCTGTTTTCAAAGCTATACCTGGACATGCAGGAGTTAGGCAAGGAGGGACGGGGTGAGGAAGGAGGTGAGAGGGAAGTTCAGTGAAAATAAAGTAAGGCAGTGTGTGTTAGCCTTGACAGTTTTCTTTTCTTTGTTTCCTATGAAGGCAATTGACCGAGGAGTGGGCTTTGAACTTCTCTATAGCCCTGCTATCAAAGACTCCACGATGAGAAGATACACAATTTCCAATGCCCTCAATTTGATGCAGGTCTGCAAAGGAAAGGTATGGTTCCATAATTTTAGGATTTTTTCAAATCTGATTGTTTATCATTAATATACTGGGGTTATCCAGCTGATCCTTAGAGCAAAAAGTTCTCAAGGCCCAAGAACAAATTCTCCCATTTCAGCAGGCTCTGCAGATTTTAAGAGAAAGAAAAATACCCTAGGGAAAAGTAACATGAAGTGGGGAAGATGTGTTGAAAGTCTTTATCTTTCAGTAAAGAACTGGCCATTTACCTACTGTGAAAGAATAGTCTGGAGAGCAATTATTTGTCATCATTGAGTTGAATTAAGGTTACATGCCCTTTTCAACTAGTTTTTTACACTGATTCATCTTTCCTAGGATCTGTTGGGAAGGCCTGTTCTGTTTCTTATTTTAGGTTGCTTTTAGTTTGACATGAGGTCTTTCATCCATCACTTTAATTATGTACCTTATCTTAAGAAGAAGTTGGTGTTTATGTTAAAATTTGATTGCTGGTTATTTGTATTGTAAGACGCTTCAGTTTTTTCCCACATTTATCTAAGATTAATGTTGATTACTTTCTGTTTTGTAGAATGTAATTATATCTAGTGCTGCAGAAAGGGTAAGTCTGGCATTAAGTACTTTGTTTTCACTTTTCAAGTTTTAAAACTAAAAGGTTTCTAGGGTAGAAATTAAAATAGTAATGTAATAAAAGGTTGTGTTTTCATTTTTAACTTCATTTGCTCGTTGTAATTGCTGAAGAGCAACTTTATCCCTATTTATCCCCATTCTTTGGGGGCTTCAAATTTTGTTTATATAAATAATCTTTCCTTTATATTGTTGTAAAATGCTTTTCAAGGATCTTTTATATTTTCAGAAATGTAAGAAACCCATCAAAATTATAACGACTTAAATTTATGCAGTTGACTTCCTTATTTTTAGACACTTAAGCATCCTATTTACTGCAGATGAAGTCATTGAAATGTTATGAATAACTTCTCTCATATCTATTTTTTGTTCATTTTATTTTAGCCTTTAGAAATAAGAGGCCCATACGATGTGGCAAACTTGTATCCTTTTCTGAATAAGAAGCCATTGCAATTTTCTTTGAGGAAATTTGGTATATTACACTTTTAGCAAGAGTTTTAAAACTATAAGTTTATCAACTAAGAGCTTCAAAAACAAATTACATCAGGCTTAAAGTGCTTTACCCTTTTGTTTTCTGGATGAAGGGTAAAGTAGAAAAGAGGGGAAGAGTAAAAGTCTAGAGTCGCATGAGTCTTTTCTCAAATGCTTTTCCCATTCGGGCTAAGAGCTGCAGAATTAAAGTGTCTCTCTCGGTGCCAGGGCAGCTGGCATTGTGGGTTCTGTTTCTGTTGATCTGGTGTCCTCGGCTGAAATCTTTAACGACCCCCAGAGGGTTGCTGTTTGGGCTGTCTGAAAGCGATGCCAAGGCCGCAGTGTCCACCAACTGCCGAGCGGTGCTTCTGCATGGAGGTGAGCACGTTTTTCCACCAGAATCACTGTGGTCATGTTAAGAGCCAGTCACTTCTGTCAAACAGTTGAGCCATATCAACTTTTATCATCCTACCCCTCAGAGTTCCTTTAACGTCATCTTTTCTGAACCCACTAGCCATGTGCATCAGTGCTTTTCTTGCCCTTCACTTCAGGCTTTATGTTCTGTAGTTTGTGGAATGAATATACTTTGCCTTGCGTGTTGAATGCATTCTTCAAGCTCTACATGTGTATCCCTGCCTACATTTTGATAGGCCTCTAATTGCCCTTTCTTCTCCAGGGGGGCATGCTTTCCCTGCTGAAAATCACTGGTTGAGAGAAATGAAAAGTGAAAAATACATGTTAAGCCATTGATGAGGAACACAAAAGCACCAGATACATTTTTAAAGATCCAGCTAGCAAACTCAGATCACAACTTTGCACATTTATTACATCTTGTGGTTCTTTTCCCATTTTTTGTTTCCATGTTCAAGTATGCATAGACTCCATCTTTTTTTACTCACATTTCATTTACATATATCTACCTCCTTACCTTAATTCCACTATTTGAAGGCAATGCATTTCTTATTCATCAGATGATAAAAATTGAACTAGAAGTGTTTGATATGCCAGGAATTTGGAGAATGAAAAAGAGGCTTTTTAAAAGGATAAAAAATTGTACTTTTGATCTGCTGTTTTTATCTTCATTCTCTTTGTAATTTTTAATACCAGTGGTAATGGTCAGGAAGCAGTTTACTTGATACCATCCACATGAGTGTTAAGCTTCAGAATTGGTTGCTACATAAAGACTAGGTTATTTAACAAAAGAGTAGTTAAGTTATTGAGGGCTTGTATATTATGTCTGGATTTTAATGATCTGATTTCTGCTTGGGAGAACTGGTTGCTGTATTGACTTACCATGAATTAGATGATTTTGCTTTTGTTTTCAACATTTTTAGTTTGAGATTCTTTTATTACATACATAACCTTTTATTACATACATAATCATATAAGCTCTGGGAATGACCAAATTAGAACTTCTATCAAGATTTTCTGAAATTAGGAAATAGTTCAAACTGGTGGTTCTGCCATTATTTTTGTCTATCTTAAGTGAACGTAAGGTACCATCAAGATTTTGGGTAACAATTAGTGGTCTAAAACAGACTAAGACAAAGAAGGGAAACTAATTTTAAAAATTTAATAGGGAAAAATATGAAGATCTCCTCTTGACTTCAAGAACCTCAGCTATTCAACATAAGTTATATCTAAAGCTAGGCTTTTATGGAAGATAATCTAAAAGAAGTCTCATGGACTTTAATAGCATCCCCATTCATTCTAGTTGTGCCCCAGACAGTCCTAGCTTATGCTCACTGTCCCTGTAGAATTAATAGCACATCTACAGGATAAATTGTAATTACCATGATTTTAGTTGACATTGCAGTTAATGAGACAGTAGTGTGGTGGGATACTATGATTATTAATTCAGCCTAAGGTTCAGTTCAGTTCAGTCGCTCAGTTGTGTCCAACTCTTTGTGACCCCATGGACAGCAGCATGCTAGGCCTCCCTGTCCATCACCAACTCCCGGAGTTTACTCAGACTCATGTCATTGAGTCAGTGATGCCATCCAACCATCTCATCCTCTGTCATCCCCTTCTCCTCCTGCCTTCAATCTTTCCCAGCATCAGGATCTTTTCCAAAGAGTCAGTTCTTTGCATCAGGTGGCCAGAGTATTAGAGCTTCAGCTTCAGCATCAGTCCTTCCAATGAGTATTGAGGACTAATTTCCTTTAGGATTGACTGGTTTGATCTTCTTGCTGTCCAAGGAACTCTCAAAGAGTCCTCTCCAACACCACAGTTCAAAAACATCAATTCTCTGGTACTCAGCACTCTTTATGGTCCAACTCTCACATCCATACATGACTACTGGAAAACCATAGCTTTTACTAGACAGACCTTTGTTGGCAAAGTAATGTCTCTGCTTTTTCATATGCTGTCTAGGTTTGTCATAGCTTTTCTTCCAAGTATCTTTTTAATTTCATGGCTGCAGTCACCATCTGCAGTGATTTTGGAGCCCAGAAAAATAAAGTCTCTGACTGTTTCCATTGTTTCCTAATGAAAGTGAAAGAAGAGAGTGAAAAAGCTGGCTTAAACTCCACATTCAGAAAACTAAGATTATAGAATCTGGTCCCATCACTTCATGGCAAATAGATGGGGAAACAGTGAGAGCCTAAGTTTACATGAAAAGAGTTACTCGATTCTGAGGCAAGAGGATTCAAAGCCTCACTGTTATCCTCTGTACTGGTAAGACCCAACTGGCACCTGCATCATCCTGAGTCCACATGTAAGGACACCACCACACAGAAGCACTACCGAAAGATGGTCGGTTCTTGGAGGGTGTGAAAACCCTATCATGAGAGCAATTGTTGAAAACAGTGCAGGAGCAGGCACCTAGGAAACAGGAGAGCTGAGACACACAGTAGTATCTGGCCGTCCCCACTGGAAGGCGTGCTATAAGGAGTCAAAGTTAGACGAGTCCTGAGGGGTTCTAGCAAGCACCGAATGGCAATTTCAAGGTCAAGACTGAGGAACGAGGTCCAGGGTCTACTTTAGTAACTGTAAAAATCTTTTCAGTGGTTTATAATCTTGTTGGCTTAGATCAAGAAGTAAATGTTCATGTGATTAAAAAAAGAATTATTTCTGACGTGGAACTAAAATAATTATCAAACTAATCCTTTTTGTTTTGTTACAAACATTTTTGTTCATTGCTTTTTACAATTTAATTTTTGTAGTCTTTATTCTGCTGATTTTTAGACTTCTCATAATCATAGTGATAAAATAGTCATCTGTAAGTGTGACATTTTTCTTGGTGAAATGCAAATTTGGGGCAATTTCTGTTTGTTTTGAGGTTCTCCGATTATGTTGGCATTGTAATGACCTTGAGAGAAGTTTTGTCCCTGTTTTTATAAATTAAAATGCTTTTAAATAACTGACAGAAGTTTAGTAGACTTGGTAAATTAATCTTGATAAATGAGAAGGTAACTTTTTAGAAATGACTTCTATTACATGAAATAAGTCTTAATTAAATTTGTGTTTATCGAGTCCCTTTGATTTTATCTCTCTTGTCACCAGAGTCTCGCTTCCTCCCTCATCTTCCCCGTTTCCTAAGGACTAAGTTTGAATCTCTCCATGGCACTGCGACCTTTCACCAACTACCCCTCCAGCCTTGTTCCCCGCTGGCTTTTTCACACTCGCCTTTACTCCAGTCATCTTGTCTCCTAAGTCTTATTTTCTTATCTCTCTCTCCATATCTTTGCAAAGGAAAACTTTCCTTTTTCTTTCCCGTCTTTTATGATAGTGTTACTTCTTTTATGACACCTTCCTGATGCATCCAGGCAGGGTTACTTCTTGTGGGGTCTCCATTCCTATTATACAATTATATTTGCCCCTGATGTGCTGTCAGTATGGGTAGAAAGAACACTGTTTAGACATCTCAGAATCCTCTGTAGATGACACAGTGCCTGGCCCCTTAGGACATTTTTAGCAGATGTTAGCTAGACTGAAGTTGAACTCTGCTGCCAGCCTGACCTAAACATCTAATAATTTCCATTCTTCTTTGTCCATTGTCACCAACATAAAAGAGATCAATAACCATGTGTATTATTCTTTATTCCCTAACAAGTATTTCTTAAACATTTGTTAAATAGCCAGGCATTGCTGTATGTTGGCCATACAATATGATTGCTTTCTTCAGACAGACACTCATGATCTAGTGAGGGGCACGGATAGTGAATGGCTTGTGCCGTAGAATGAAGTGAGCACACACACCACCGTGGATCAGCACGGCTGGCCGTTGTACTTGCCGTCCTCACTCATCCGTCTCTACCACGCTTTACGCGTGTGCTGCCCCAGCCTCTGAGACTTGGTTTCTGGCTACATGAGATGCCAGTAGAGACAGACCATTAGAGATAACTTGCCCTGTAAGTTTACCCTTGAGGGCAGTCTCTTTGGAATGAACTAGGTGTTAATAATATACTGATATTTGTATAAGCTAGGGGCAGGTAAAGGTGATAGCAGTAAATGACATCAGCACCCAGCACTTCATGTAGGTTTATCATTGACTCATGCTGTAAGTCACAGTAACATGGGGATGCTTGTTACAACACCTCTTTAAATAATATCTTAACTTTAAGCACCTTGGTTTCCTTGTTTGATTTATAGAAACTAGAAAAACTGCTTTTGGAATTATTTCCACGGTGAAGAAACCTCGGACATCAGAAGCAGATGATGATTCTCTTCCAGCCTGCAAAAAAGCCAAGTGTGAGAGCTGAAAAGAACCCTCCATCTCAGTCGACACTCTGCCCTTTGAGAGTCCATCAGCCACTCTGAACAGAAATGGAACCCATATATAATTCACTGTTTTCACTTGGAGCCAGATGTCACTAGTCTATAAAAACAGTCTTATATTCAAGCCATTAAAATAACAAACCTAGTAAAACTAAAAAAAAAAAAAAAAAGACTGTCCCCTTAATGAGTTTATATATATTTTAGGAGAAAAACAAAGACTAGTTTGTTTATCCTTTGCATTAAGTGATAAATGGCAGGTATACTTGAGTAAGATCTTTCAATATAAGAGACTCTTCAAAAATGTTTCTTGTTCATTTTGAAGTTCATGCTTTTCAGCTTCACTTGGTATATATGGCTTACTATTTTTTTAGTTTTACTGCTCAAAAAGTGATTGTTTTGAGGAGTATTAAAACTTTTGCTAAGGGATTGACTTTTTAAAATTTGTGGAGGAAAGGGAAAGTGCTCATAAAATCACACGTGGCCTCTTCCTTTGCTGCTTCTTACCTCCGTGATGTCCTTAAAATAGGATTCCTCTGAGTTGGAAGCCCCTGAAAACCTAATACTGATTTTTATAAAACTATAGGGAAAATCTCAAAGTACTAGACTCAACCAAATTTATAAATAATTTTTTTTAATAGTGGGATCATTATGTTAAATAGAAGTAGCCATTTTTTACAAGTATCTGTATTTATGCTATATTGATACTAAGAAAATTGGAGAAAGCTTTACACCAAACTCACCTGTGAATTTTTTTTGTTTCCTTTCAAAAATGTTTTATTTATTCATAAACATTTTAAAATTTTTATACAGTTCTTAAAGGTTATTTTCCATTTACAGTTGTTTAAAAAAGTACTGGCCATATTCCCTGTGTTTTACAATGCATCCTTGAGTCTATTTTTTTAATAGTGGGATCATTATGTTAAATAGAAGTAGCCATTTTTTACAAGTATCTGTATTTATGCTATATTGATACTAAGAAAATTGGAGAAAGCTTTACACCAAACTCACCTGTGAATTTTTTTTGTTTCCTTTCAAAAATGTTTTATTTATTCATAAACATTTTAAAATTTTTATACAGTTCTTAAAGGTTATTTTCCATTTACAGTTGTTTAAAAAAGTACTGGCCATATTCCCTGTGTTTTACAATGCATCCTTGAGTCTGTCTTACACCTCCTACTAGTTTGTACCTCCTATTCTCCCCCTCCGGTTTTGCCCCCTCCCTCTCACCCCCTCCACTGGTAACACTCAGTTTGTTTTCCTTATCTGTGAGTCTGCTTCTTCTATGTTATATTCTCTAGTTTTGTTAAGAACACATATGCTTTAACTCTGGGGTACAGGGCAATAATACTTTTAATTTGTGTCATTCATGCTGAAATACCTATTGTATTATTTTCTTTTTTTTAATTTTTATTATAAATTTATTTATTTTAATTGGAGGCTAATTACTTTACAATATTGTAGTGGTTTGCCTTACATCGACATGAATCTGCCACGCGTGTACACGTGTTCCCCATCCTGAACCCCCCTCCCTCCCCACTCCCCGTACCATCCCTCTGGGTCATCCCAGTGCACCAGCCCCAAGCATCCTGTATCTTGCAGCGAACCTGGACTGGAGATTAGTTTCACATATGATATTATACATGTTTGAATGCCATTCTCCCAAAACATTCCACCTTCGCCCTCTCCCACAGAGTCCAGAAGACTGTTCTATACATCTGTGTCTCTTTTGCTGTCTCGCATACAGGGTTATTGTTACCGTCTTTCTAAATTCCATATATTTGCGTTAGTATACTGTA
>SJYX01021038.1:157164-226016 GCA_006410675.1 Oreotragus oreotragus | reverse complement strand
TATTTTTCTGGAATTGAGCTGCAGGAGTTGCTCGTATATTTTTTAGAGTAATTCTTTGTCAGTTGCTTCATTTGCTATTATTTTCTCCCATTCTGAAGGCTGTCTTTTCACCTTGCTTATAGTTTCCTTTGTTGTACAGAAGCTTTTAATTTTAATTAGGTACCATTTGTTTATTTTTGCTTGTATTTCCAATATTCTGTGAGGTGGGTCATAGAGGATCCTGCTGTGATTTATGTCAGAGAGTGTTTTGCCTATGTTCTCCTCTAGGAGTCTTATAGTTTCTGGTCTCACGTTTAGATCTTTAATCCATTTTGAGTTTATTTTTGTGTATTCACCTGTGAATTTAGGTGCTTACGTAAAATATTGGCAAAACCATGTATCCCATAACCAGGTGAGATTTATTCTAGAAATGTAAGCATGTTTCAGTTCTTTTCAGTGTACTATATCATATTAATAGGTCAAATTAGATAAATCAGAATCATCTTAATAGATGTAAGTAAGACATTTAATAAAATATGAAATCTACTTGTAATTTAAAAAATAATAAGAGCCCTTAATAAAATACAAGTATAGGAATACTTCACACATACACGCATGTTTGTTTCTATTTATATATTGTATTAAGCATCATGATTCTAAAATAAAGCATTTTTTACTCCCATCTGAACGCAGTATGATGGATTAGCCTGCTGCACTCCTTAAAACAGATGGCCACTGCTGCTGAACTCTAGAGCCTGCCCCTTCCTTGAGTGCCAACTTGCTTCTTCCTTCACCCTACTGCATTCACCAAGGGTTAGGTGTGTGTGTAGTCACAAATCTGTTTATGCCATTGCATTTATTGAGCATTATAAAATTATGTAAGTTAATTAAAATTATGAAAACTGATGAAATAGGAGGAGCAAAAAGGATTCCCAGGAAAATTAATGCTTTTGAAAATTTTTTTAAAGATAAGTCATTTAAAAGAACTGTAAAAATAGGTGTGAGCAAGACAACTAGATTTGGAAGAAATCCAGTGGACATTTACCAGAGTCTTTTATTTTTTTTTCTTCTTCTTTTTTCAATTGATGTAACATTGTAACCAGGAAAATTAATGCTTTTGAAAATTTTTTTAAAGATAAGTCATTTAAAAGAACTGTAAAAATAGGTGTGAGCAAGACAACTAGATTTGGAAGAAATCCAGTGGACATTTACCAGAGTCTTTTATTTTTTTTTCTTCTTCTTTTTTCAATTGATGTAACATTGTAAAGTTTTATGTGTATAACATTATAAATTCGATGTATGTACATTATCAGTTCAGTCACTCAGTCGTTTCCGACTCTTTGCGACCCCATGAATCGCAGCACACCAGGCCTCCCTGTTCATCGCCATCTCTCGGAGTTCACTCAGACTCAACGTCCATCGAGTCAGTGATGCCATCCAGCCATCTCATCCTCGGTCATCCCCTTCTCCTCCTGCCCCCAAATCCCTCCCAATATCAGGATCTTTTCCAATGATTCAGTTCTTCGCATGAGGTGGCCAGAGTATGGGAGTTTCAGCTGCAGCATCATTCCCTCCAATGTACACTATACGTGCTACCAAAAGTTTCTACCCATCACCATACAGTTGACCCCTTACCAATAAATTCCACATAAGAATGAAATCATTTAGTATTTGTCTTTCTAAGTCTGACTGAATTCCTTTAGCATCATACCCTCGAAGTCCATCTGTGGTGTCACAAATGGCAAGATTTCTTCTTTTATGGCTAAGTAGTAGTCTATTTTATATACACACAGCACATCTTTATTCGTTCATTTGTTGATGGACATTTGTTTCCATACCTTGGCTATATAAATAGCGCTGTAGTGAGCATAGTAGTGTATATATCTTTACAAATTTGTGCTTTCGTATTCGTTGGATAAATTCCCAGAAGTAATAGCTGAGTCATGGTAGTTCTTCTTCTTAATTTTTTGAGGAATCTTCATAGTGTTTTCCTTATTTGCATTTCCACCAATAGTGTATGAGGGGTCCCTTTTCTCCACATCCTCTGTATAACATTTGGTATTTCTTGCCTTTTTGACAATAGCCACATTTCCAATAGGCAATCAGGCATGACACAGGTATTAGCATTATCTTTCTGCATGTTGTCTCCTCAGGCAAGGGAAACAAATGCAAAAGTAAAAGGCTGCACAGCAAAAGAAACCCACCAGCAAAATGAACAAAGAGCCAACAGGACCTACTGAATAGTACAGGGAACAATAATAAATATTTTGTTATAAACTATAAAGGAGAAGAATCTGAAAAAGTATCGTGTGTGTGTGTGTGTAAAAGAAAGTTTGTAAAAAAAAAAAAAGGCAACCTTTTGAATGGGAAGATATTAATGTATCAGATGAGGGGTTAATAGCCAAAATGTATTTTAAAAAATTCATATCACTCACCAACAAAATACTAAACCTGATTAAAAAATGGGCAGAGGATCTGAATATAGACATTTTTCCAGAAATGCACAGATGGCTAATAATTGACTCATGGAGAGATGTTTAATATCACTTATTCAAAGCTAAATGAAATACCACTTTTCTCCTTTAAAGAGAACGGAACTCAAAAATGAAGATCTCCCATCAGTGGAACCATACTTCAAAGAATAGGCTTTGATGTGATGTAATGTGATGTGAAAGTCACTCAGTTGTGTCCAACTCTTTTCGACCCCATGGACTATACCGTCCATGGAATTCTCTAGGCCAGAATACTGGAGTGGATAGCGTTTCCCTTCTCCAGGGAATCTTCGCACCCCAGGGATTGAACCCAGGTCTCCCGCATTCCAGGCGGATTCTTTACCAGCTGAGCCACCAGGGAAGCCCCTGAGTGCTCAAAGATAGCACATGAGTGTATGTTTACATATTTTAACTTGGAACTTTTCAGGGGATGTGTGTTCAACATATTTTTGGTGTACCTCCATAATCTACGTTTTCAACCGACTGTATATTAGCCCCATCTGTGCCAGATATAATATTGATGACTTTCATGTTATATTGGAAAGGAAGTAAAGTTACGGCAGAATGTGAGTCTTGTTTGAAACATTTCAAGAAAAGCAACTGGATAAAGATGAGAAATGCAGGTGCTTCTTAGTTTGCATACATCTGTTATGTATTTGCAGTTGTACCTGCTTTTTGTTTATGAATATGCATGTATCCTGTTCAGAATACGGCATGATGGCTGGTCACCACTGAAGAGAAGCAGGCAGGGCTTTTTAAAGTTTGCTTTTGTTAGAACGTGAACTGGTTTAATTGTAACAAGATGACAGTACCTTTATTTCAGCAAGGTGGTCAGTTAGAAATACAAAAGCCAATTTTAATTAATATTTTATAACAGTAACTTGTTATACCATTTTAAAAGATGGTCCTGATCACAGACATGTTACCAAGAAACGATGGAACTCATGAAGAAAACTCTTAGAGGATGTGGGAAGTTAAAGCTTGGAATACATCAAGGGAGATGTGGTCAAATTCTTCCCCAGTTTATGAATTTAAAAAAATCCAAAACAGTGTATATATTATTGTTTGGGTTTACTTTTTGCTTTTAGGCTTCATATTTTGAAAGAAAATTGAGACTAGCTAGGGAATTTTGTAGAGAAACACTGGGAGGGACTTGGAATGGTGATTATTACAGAGTACAACAGAAATCTAGTAACTAAAACCGTGTATAACTGGTACAGAAATCCATGTAGATGAATAAAAGAGCTGGGAGTCCAGAACACTCCAGTTACAAGAAATGACCGGATTGTTCAGATAGTGGTCTTGGAACAACTGGTTACTCAGCAGGAGAGGCAGGACGGCATAGTACGGTAAAGTGCAAAGCCTGAAGACATGCTACCCAGACTGCTAGTACTTATTGCCCGTGACCTTGGGCAAATGACGTAACCACTCTACATCACTTCTCTTCTCCCAGTGATGGTATTGCAAGGGTTAAGTAGATTGAAATTTGTAGAAGGCTCAGAGCAGAACCATGGGGTCGCTGAGTCGGACAGGACTGAGCGACTTCCCTTTCACTTTTCACTTTCATGCCTTGAAGAAGGAAATGGCAACCCACTCCAGTGTTCTTGCCTGGAGAATCCCAGGGACAGGGGAGCCTGGTGGGCTGCCATCTATGGGGTCGCACAGAGTCGGACACAACTGAAGCAACTTTGCAGCAGCAGAGCAGAACCTGTCATACAGAATATTCCTACTATGTATCAGCTGTAATTCTGTCATTTAGGGGAAAAAGTCCACTCCCTACCTCATACCCAGGACACATCATAAATTCAAGTGAAGAGTTATTTTTTTTAAATAAGATTGGATTGGAAAAGACCTGAACACAGTCACTGAAGCCAGAAAATAGAAAAGCTTAATCAGTTTGTCTCTAAAAATGTAGTGTTAGAAAAGTACAAACAGCTAGGAAGGTGTATTCGCAATGCATGTTCCAGCGAGGTTTAGCATTCTTGGCTTTTTAAAGAGATTGCTTTCATAAAACAAATATGCAGCGTGACATATACTGCTACTGTCCATCCAGAATCTCTTTACCAGGTGGCACCCCCCTCCCCCACAGCTGCTGCAGATGGTAGGTGTTAATTGTTTATCCTCACCCTCCCCCAGAGAGTGTCCAGGGCTAGTTGTCCCAGAAATGCTTGGGAAGGTTTATCCCCACCCCTGGAGGCTGGTGCAGGGCATTACAGCCTGGCCTTCTGGTCTCTGTGGTGCAGTTTATGCTCCTGAGCGCCCCATGGAATGAGATTTAGGGAAGAATTCTGAAACCACCTCCGTGCCTCTTCTCCTGCCCTGTCCTGTCTCCCTCAGTCCCTTATAGAGCATTCTCAAGAAATCACACAAGAATCCTCATTTCAAGTGCCACTTCCAGGGAACCTGACTTAATAGAAAATTGAGCAAAGAAGACTGACCCAGAAAAATGCTCAACAAACCTGAAGATGCTGAACGTTTTTTTAGTAATCGGGAAAATCATCAAAAATACATCTTTCCATTGCTGATTGGGTTGAAAAAATAAAAGATTATAAAATGAGTATTTTCTTGATTGTGGGGAAAGGCTAAGGGATAATTTGATCCCAGCCTTATAGATACTTCTATAAATGCGTTTCTTCAGAAATGGTTAGGTGTAAAGGATGGGTAAGGATAGTCTTTGCAACAATGTCTAAAATGGGGAAATGGAAACAACCTCAATGCCCAATAATGATAGGATTAGTTAAACGATCCATTGTACATTGAAACAGGACTATCATTTATAAAAATGTCTGGAATAAGTTGTTCAGTTGACAATAAAGTTGTAAAGCTAAGTGTTTGATGCCCATATGTAATGTGCACAGAAATAATCAGTGCCGTGAAACTAGGGTTATAGGGAATGTTTGTTTTCTTCATTAGTCATTTCCATAATAGGCTTACTAATGAGCATGTGTTGCTTGTTCAAGGAGAGAAGACATTTTTTCATTTAGGAGGTAAAGTTAGCATGATAGATGTTATGACACGGAGAAAAAAAAGTACAGCAGGAACACACGAGACGAAAAAGTCCAAGTAAGGATCAAGGATGGCTTCCTGGAGGATGAACAGCTGCCCCCAAAGGGAGGAACAAGGAAAATTACGCAGTGGGGTGGGAAAAGGAGCCTTCCAGGGAGTTGGCATAGTATATGAGAACAAAATAGAAGCTGGAAATTCAGTTGAGTTGAAATTTACTGTTTAGCTAGGAAAGTAATGAGAAATGGATGAGAATAAAGAGTTAACAGCGGCCAGATTTCAAGACGTTAAGGCATTTTTATTTCATCCTGAGGGCAATGGGCAGTCACTGAAAATTTTTGTAGAGAAGAATGGCCAGATTTGCATTTTGGAAAAATCACCCTGGCTGCAACTTGAAGAACACACTGGAGGAAAGTTAAGCTGAGGCATTTCATAACCAGGGAGATGACAGGTAGTCTTAACTAGGAGTGGCCCCTAGGACAAGAGGAAGTGGACTGATCACAGAGCCCCTTAGGTAGTATTCTTGGTAAGCAGTCCTGTGGTTATTTGAAAGAGGGATGAGGCAAAGGGCAAGTCTACAACAACTTTCAAGACTCTCCACAGGCCAGGGGGACATTTCCTTCACTGATAACACAAGTGACAGACTGCGGGCAAAGAGCTGGCTCAGGTTGGAAGACAGCTTATAAATGTTGGCCACCTGTGTGACAGAAACGAAGGCTGTTGCCTCAAGTGTTTATCTTCTCAAGTAGCAAAGGTCACTGAGTTGCCCTTGTTATAATGAAGCTTACTCCGTCTTGATTCTCATGCCCCCTACTTCTGTACTAGCGCAGATCTTTCTATGTAGGAACACAAAAGTGTTTTAACCCCTTCCTTCCTTCTCTGCTTTACCTTCCAGTTCTTGTGGGGAAGGGAACTTGAAGACATAGAAAACTTGGCCACATAATAACACACCCAAGTTGTGCTGTGGGATACGTCAGTGTAGCAAGGGAGATGCTGCCTGTGGAGTAGCTGCTTTGCTTAGAAAAAATGGAAGGATCCTGAACCATAAGGATCTGATGGGTTAGAGCCAGCAGGATCCTCTAGGGAGGGCAGGGGGTGGCAGAAGGGTATTGAGGGGGAAGGATATAACAGAGTGAAGCTCCTGAAGCCCCTAGGAGGTGGATGCTACCAATTGTTCAGAGACCAGATAGAAAAGGCACAGAAATATTTCACACCATCCTTACAACTCCATGAGCAGCTAACTGAAGGATCTTCTGGTTATGAATTGGGCATGTCCTCAAAGTGTTGGTGACATAGCTGAGAGGTCATGAGTATTATACCATCTAAAGTGGGTTTTGGTAGGGGTACCAGCGCAGATGTTTCACACTGGCCTTCAAACATTTCCACAAGTGACAAACTTCCCCCATAAACTTGCCCTTTTCTACATTCTCTCTGCTTCCTAGAACACCGTGCTTGAATAACTCCAGTTTATTCTTCGGACTCCTCCGGGAAAGTCCCCCCACTCAAAGAAGTGTTTGTAGAAACTCCCTCCCCCGCCTCCCCATCGAATGATGGGCCTCCTCAGCTTAGACTCTCAGCACGCTGTACTTGTTACTTCATTGTACTTACTGCAGATTGTTACCAAGTATTTATTTCTGTGATCACTTCCTTAATATTCTTACGAAGTCCTAAGAATAGGGGGCTTCCCATGTGGCTCTGTGGTAAAAATCCACTTGCTAATGCAGGAGATGAGGGTTCAATCCCTAGGTCAGGAAGATCCCCTAGAGAAGGAAATGGTAACCCACTCCAGTAATTTTGCCTGGGAAATCCCATGACAGAGGATCCTGGCAGGTTACAGTCCATGGGTCACAAAGAGCTGGACACGACTTAGCGACCAACACAATCCCAGGAAGGCAGGGCAGGGACAATCTGGTTTGCTCATCACAGGTCATAGCACCTGACCAAGCATGTGACAAAATCACTCTCCTTGGAGGTCAACAGTCATTGGCCAGGTGCATTTTTTCTTGGGCAGCTTTGACACTAGTAGCTAGTGTCCACAATAATTGCTAAACCTCAGATTAGTTAAACCCTAAGGGGAACATTTTAAGGCATCATTAACTTGTAGTAATCATTTTGCCCACCAGAGGTCCCTTTCTCCCCATCACTGGGGCCAAAAGAGCTTGGACTCCTGTGTATCTTCATACTTTTCACAGCCATGCTGCTCATTGAAGACTGGTATACAACCACTTCTGCATTGCCCAGGGGCTTGTCAGGAATGCAGAATCTCAGGCCCCACCCACACTGGAGGAGTCAGAATCTGCATTTTAACAAGAGTCTCAGGTGATCTGTGTACACATGAAATACTGTGAAGCACAGTTCTACAGAACATTCATAATCTGAAAAGCTTGGAAGACAAAACCCCATCTAAATGGCCTTTCCACCAGACCTAAAGAAGGAAGGAGGTTTAGAATCTGCTTTTATTATGAATATAAAATATACATACAACATAATACACATTTACACATTTACAATTTGCAGTTAGTTTCACTTGTTTGAGCACATTTGGTTCTGCACGGCCCAGTGGCCCGTGTTCCTTCCACTTACACTCAAGACATTCTCTTCACCTTGGGACATACTTGATGAGAAATACCAGGCCCAGGCGTCAAATGGCCAGCTTTACTGTCTTCCCAGAATCACTTTCTTTCTGTTTCCCCTTCTGCTGCTACAGGCTTTCCATGGCCTCAAACTTCAGCATTAAAAATGCAAGAGAAGAGAGCTGCAGTAATCTCCTTTGTCTTTCTAAATCACCTTGAAACATCTCACCTGAGCGAGGTGATACATCATAGGCATTGCTGGTTAACGTAGTTTAAGAACTACCTACGGGGAGGCTCTGACGTGTCACATACAAACTAAGCTTGTTCACCAAATGAATGATCACGAAGGATCTGAGTATCGGTGGTATGCAGTAAATAAATAAATAAGTTAACTGGAATAAATACAAATAAATAGAGTGAGTTTCACTAAGGAAAATGTCAATGCCTACGTCCCTGTGCTCCAAACCTCATTAGGTGCCACTTTACAACAGGTTGATAAACAGAAGCTGGATTTCTCTATGAGTCGCTCTTTGGGGCAACGCCTTCCACGTGCTGGTAAAGAGCAGCCAATGGAATCGTTTGTCATCGCTTTTCTCAGAATGTTGCTATGCGAGAGGCTTTGTAGGAGTTCTCTTTGAGGCTGTCAAATATTGCTTTGGTTCCATTCTGCCAGTGCAGCACCAGATCCATCGGAGTCTTCCCAGCCTAATTGAAACAGAGGAGGGAATTTGACTTCCAGGTTGAAGGCATCTATAAATTCATCTCTTCTGTGTGTGTGTGTGTATTTAATGAGGCAACGGATAGGTGTATGTCACTGAGGTGCTTTATGTTTCCCACTATGATTTGCAGTTTATTTTCAAACCAGTCCTTTACTGTTTCTCACAGGAATGCTTTTGGCATTTCAAATTAGCAGATCAGCAGTGTCTGGTTTTTGTTGTTTTTTTTTTTGCCCCCTGTGGGACTATCCCAGGTGTTGGTAAAAATCCCTAGTCCCTTGACACTCAATAGCAAGCCTAGGCCAAATCACTGTGAAATTCAAAAGATGCCTCTGTACTTATACAGTGTACTGCCGAATGGGCATGGAGAGGTAGCAGTACCTACCTGGTCAAAAACCAGTTCCTATCAGTTTGGAAAATAATTCCTGACTGATAAAAACTGGTGGGATATGACCTGCTGCAACATCTTGGCTTAATTACACAGGTACCACTCCAGGGAGTAGGTTTTTCACAGCTGCTCAGAAGTTACACTGGGCTCTCCCAGGAAATTTATTTTTCTTGGAGATGATATCAGTGATTTTTTGAGACCAAAATTTTTTTTACTTTATGTCTCAAGATATTTACAAAAATTAAAATTATGTCACCTCTCAATTCTTGCCTTTCAATTTGAGAAGTCCTAAAATTTTCCATTCTATCTATTCAGCAGTCTCTCTTTATCCCAGAGATTGCAAACTGGCAGCTTTGAGATGCAAATCAGTCTAGAGACCTGTTTGGGCCCCAACAGAGCTTAGATTTTTTAAAAATTGGAATTAATTGGCAACAGTTGGAAATTAAGAAATTTCCCAATTGAATCTGTGATCTCTCTGAAAAAAACTGGAAGGCTTGGCAGCACAATATCCATGGTTTCAAGGAGCAAGAAGGGACTGGATTAGGGAAGAACTGCTACCTTATGTGCATACAGCCTGCAGCCACCATAAAGTCACTTATGTGCTCTGCCTGGGCCCTAGGCGGACTTGAGTTAATGTCCCTGCAACCTTACTTTTGGACCTTCTCACCCTGTAGCATGTGCAGTGGGGAACGCTTATCAGCAGACGTGAAGACAGAGTTTGGGACAATGATACAATAATGATACACTAGTGTATTGTTTACAGTTCCCTTCAAGATGGTGTCCAGTAACCTAGTAGTCTTTTTTGGAAATACCCATCCATTGGGTCTATGACATTTATAGTTCTAGAACCTTTATGCTGGGCTCTTACTGAAAATGCAGAGCTCTGAGACCTATTTGTATATTTAGGGCTATTTTTCCATGAATTCCTTAAACCCCTTTGTATTGAAATTTATCTCATGATTCCCTGGCTACTTACACAGTCTCTCCAAATCTATATGCTTTTGATCTCTGCCTGATCTCTGCTTTTTGATTTCTGCAGCTTTGGGGGTTTTGTTGAATCTACTCTTTCTGATGGTTTAAATTACTTGATAAGATCCATCCCATATCAAGGATGAGGGGACCCTACTGTTAACACTTTCCCAACCCAAGCAGTCTCTATTTATTGCATTTATTTTGTTCCTGTCACCAAGACAGTTTTATTATTATTTTTTTTAGAATGATGAAGTATTCCTCTCAGTCTTATAGTAACACAGTAAGAGGAGGAAATGATTCACAGTAAAAGATGACTGTTTTTTTTTTCCCCCTTTCTTTGTAAAGTGATTCTCCAAAAGCCTCTTTCAAATTACTTCTTCAGTACTTTACATTCATTCCTCCCAGTGGTATTTTTAAAGCTTGTATTAGATGATGCTTGACTAGGAACTGGGACCCTGAGGAAAATCTGGTTACATTCCCTGGCTTACAGATGAAGCTAAATTAACATGTACTTGTAAAAGGGATTTATACAACCATTTTCTGGGCCTAAATATAAGAAACTATTTTGAGGGATGTGCAACTAAACCAAAGAGGAGAATGAATAGAAATTAGCTCAAAAATAAAAGCAAACACATGGCTACCTCTGTAAGAAAGTGGTAGCATTCATGCTGTAAGAGGGGAAGGACTGTTCATAATCACGCGGATTCAGTACTGAATCATATGAGGTCCTTGACCCTTGGCTGCACTGACCACTGTGAAATTTTCAAAAGCTTCGGGAATGGTGGGTGTCTTTATTCCTGACTATTCCGGCCTAGCTCAGCCAGGGATGGCCAAGGCAGACACTGCTTGTGTCTGGAAAGGTGGGTGGTTTGACCCTCTTTTATTTTCAATACCAAATTCTAAAAGAATTCCTAAATGCTGTGTTAGGCATTGAGGGCATAGGAGGCCCTACGGCTTCCCCATCTCTGACTAGGTGACCTGAGTCCTTGCCAAGGTCAGCAGTATCCTTATGGGAAGGAACGGGGCATTTAAATCATCAGAAGACCCCCGAAATGCTACCGTTGTAAGGCTGTTTTCAAGTATGTGAGCCACACTTCTGTTCATTAGAAAGCGGGCAAACAAGGCCCCTTGCCTGAGTACTTACACAGTTCTTGACGTTGAGGTCGGCGCCATACGTAATCAGGAGGCGGATCATCTTGTACCGATTCAGCCTCACGGCATCATGCAAGGCAGTATCTCCTTCCTAGAGAATAGAGTGAACAGGCTAAAGGTGGGCCTGAGGCCAGGAAGTGGGTCCCGATCCCAAATAAAGGAGTGAAGGTTTTAGGAGGCCCAACTCTGCCGGCCTACTCACCCGGTCTTTGGCGTTGAGATCTGCCTCGCAGGCGATGAGATGCTCTGCGCACTCGTAGTGGCCAGTCCTCACCGCGACATGCAGCGCGGTGCTGAGCAACTACGAAATGGAGCAAGAGCCCGTTCGGTCCCTGGGCGTGAGGACAAAGGGTGTCCCAGACCCGGACGCGGGCGTGAAGGGCAGGAGGGGATCGGGGGGCGGAGAAATACCTTATCGCGCGCACTGATTTTGGCGCCTTTGTTCAGCAACAGTTTTAAGACATCCAGGCTTCCTCCGCGGCTTGCCCAGTGGATTGCTGTGGATTCAAGCTGTACGAGGAAGGTAAAAGGACGTGACTCAGTGGAAGAGGAACCTGGTCAGAGGAATTCGTTCTTGGCTTCTAAGACCTAGGAATACCAGGTTTGCTAGGGTATCTGTGATGGCACTGGGCTGTCCTGGTCTAGGTTAGTTCTAACTACTGTAGTTCAAATCTCTTGCCAAATGTTTTGGCAAAAATGTGCGAACGTGAGTGTATGCTCTCCTGTGTATCTGTGTGCATGTTCGCATCATTAGGAGGTTCTCGATAAACCTACTCATTTCAAGAGAGGATAAGAACTAACATGTACTGAGAATTTCCTGGTGCCCACATGGTGCCACATACTTCAGACGCGTGGGTGCTCCCAGCAATATTGTGAAGTGGGCGTTCCTGGGCTCATTTTGCAAATGAGAAAAAGGAGCCTCCAAAACTATTCAAATTTTTTGCCCGAGGAAACACAGCTAGTAAGTGGCAGAAGAGTTATTCCAACCCACAGTGTGCCTGGAACGTTTAACCACTTTTGCCAGATAAACTCAAAAGTTCTAGACAAATGTACGGATTTTAAAATTCTGGCAGAAAAGAAGTAGTCCCTTCCAAAAGATATTCATCTGGGTCTGACGCTGCTTTCTGTGTCCCTATCGTGTTTTCCTCGTCTCTGCCGGCTCTCTGCTGCCGTTTGCGCTAGCACACCGTCATCTCCCTCCGCCGTCCTCGCTTGTGGTTCTTGCACTTAGTCACACTAGAAAATTTGGTATATCCCTGGCCTTCCAAATATCATGCTCATGAATTTTTCTGTCTTTCCACGCAAACTTTACATTTTGTTTCTTTACTTGTTTTTCTGTGTGTGTATCTTCTGGGTTCCGTTTTAGCCAAATCCTTTGGACTTTTCCAGTCCCTTTTCCACTCTGCTTGAAAAGTCAAATTGAGCTGTATTTAAATAAATAAAGCATTTTTTCCCCCCAGCTCAATCTTCATTTCATAGGATATGCTATATACCGGTCTGCATAGAAATCACAGTAGTTGAATTACTGAGATCTGAATAGAAGCTAACTTCCCATAGATGCAATTCATTTTGTGTGCAGTCTAGCCCCAAATCTCACTGATGGCAATCAGCATCTATCAAATAAGGTGTGCAGCTAGAGAATTCTGAGATGTCACTGGCACCCAAGGGTCAGGAGCAGGTGGCCACGTATGATGGAAGGATAGGGATGCTGAAAGGCAAGTGTTGACTGTATTACTTCTCAGTAAGGCTACTGACTTGATAACGACCCAGGTCTTTGATGAGAATATTGAATTCTGCCCAACAGCTCTCACTTCCTTCTTTCCCCTGAAATACTCCTCTCCTTTTCAGTATGTATGGAAAATACTTTCCACATGACCTAGTCCCATCTCCCAACTTCCCTTTGTATGGAGAAATAAGCTTCTGCCTAGTTCTCTCAGATCAATCTTCAATACAATTGGCCCCATTTTTCATTGTAGGTTTTCTCAAGCTTCACATGGTCTACTTACTTTGGCTCATTTCCAAACAAAGAGATATATTTACCATATCGCGGAATTCAATCTGGGCTCCAGCTTCTATTAACTTCTCCACAATTGTCAAATGTCCTTCCAAGCATGCTCTGTGAAGAGCTGTCCGTTTATACTGTCAGAATAGAGATTTTAAAAAGAGTGAGAGAGAGCAATGCATATAAAAATGAGTATAAATCCTTTCTTTCTTTTTTTTTTTAAGTAGCAGCCTCCTTTATTTATTTATTTATTTTTTCCCCATTTTACTTTATTTTACTTCACAGTATTCTCTTGGTTTTGGCATACATTGACATGAATCTGCCATGGGTGTACACGAACTCCCAAACATGAACCCTGGAAGCTGGGGATACTGATGACCTAGCTGATAGAAACTGAGTTCTTCTTTATGAGTTGCAAATGTCAAATTTACTANCAGTATTCTCTTGGTTTTGGCATACATTGACATGAATCTGCCATGGGTGTACACGAACTCCCAAACATGAACCCTGGAAGCTGGGGATACTGATGACCTAGCTGATAGAAACTGAGTTCTTCTTTATGAGTTGCAAATGTCAAATTTACTACAATTATCGACTGGAACAATTATTCTGCAACTGAGATTTGCATCTCCTGCAATACACGTTTGTAAGGGATTAGAGGTCTTCATCGAGGCGCATGGACTTAAAGATTCAAAACTACCCAAGTGCTGACACTTCCCTTTCTTGTGTTTTGTGCCCTCATGATTTCTGTAGTATCTGCCATGCAGTTCAGGCCATTTCCTTCCTTTGGGACTGCTGTTAGGTTGAATATCAAAAAGTATTCATTTTTAAGATAACGGAAGACAGTTTTCTTTCAGCTTCAGAAACGATTCCCCATTCCAGTTCATAGGGGAAAGGAGTCAAAAAAGGATTAGTGATGGCTGATAAACTGGCTTCAAATGATGGACTAATGGGCTTCCCAGGTGGCTTCCCTGGTGGCCCGGAGGGTAAAGAATCCGCCTGCAATGCAAGAGACCCAGGCCTGATCTCTGCGCCGAGCAGATCCGCTGGAGAAGGGAATGGAAACCCACTCCAGTATTCTTGTCTGGAGAAGGCCGGGGACAGAGGAACTGGCGGGCTACAGTCCCTGGGATCGCAAAGAGTCAGACACAACTGAGCCACTAACACTCTCACTTCGGGTGGCTCAGTGGGAAAGAATCTGCCTGCAAGTGCTGGAAACAGAGGAGGCAGCAGATACCATCTCTGCGTCAGGAAGGTCCCCTGGAGAAGAAAATGGCAACCCACTCCAGTATTCTCACCTGGAAAACCCCATGAACAGAGGAGCCTGGCCGACTACAGTCTGTGCAGTCGCAGAGTCGGAGCGAATGGATTAACAGGCTATTTGTGCTGGGACGCTATTAGGCATTATTTCATCCCAGTGCCCTCTCTTTTTAGATAAGGAATCGGAGGTCCAGAAAATGCAGATTGGCTGCCAAGAATCAAATGAGTACTGATAGAACCAACACATGAGCTCCGGACCAGAGATTCCCTGTGTAGAGCTGATATATTTGGGTCCAGTCAAAGCTAATGCTAACAATGTATTTCTCCAGTCATGAGTGGTTGGTCCTGCCATACTAAAAGTCTATCCCAAAGATCTCAAAATTAAAGGCAAACTGAAAAAGCAGTGGGAAGAAAATGAGAGTGCAAAAAAATAAAGCAATCCATAGCGCTGATCCAGCAGTGTCTTTCTCTGGCCCACAGCACTCCCCTGTTATGCTACTGGCATATGTGGCAACAGCTGGGGAGACAGTTTCAGGTGGATTGATTTCTGGCACCAGATGAGCAAGGCTGCAGTAAAGCATAAGAAACACAAAATTAACAAGCTGGATTTTGCAGTGCTTTGTATAAGCCTTACCTCATCGCAGACATCTGGATTGTTCTTGTCTGACAAGAATTTTTCTATTACTGGCAGTTTATTCTCCAGGGCAGCTTTCAGAAACCTAGGCACATCCACAGGTTCTGTCTAAAGTTTGAAAAAAACAAAAAACAAAAAAAAAACAGCGTGAGCGTTACCATGGGCTTTCCAGCATTCAGCCAAACCCTCCACAGAGAGTTATCTCGTTGTAGCCTAAGGCCGAGGGTTTCCCCGGTGGCTCAAACACTAAAGAATCTGCCTGCAATACTAGAGACCCAGGTTCAATACCTGGGTTGGGAAGATTCCCCTGAAGAAGGAAATGGCAACCCACTCCAGTATTCTTGCCCAGAGAATTCCATGGACAGAGGAGCCTGGCAGGCAGACCATGGGGTTGCAGAGTCAGACATGGCTGAGCGACCAACTCCCCCCCACAACACAAGAAAGCCAAGCAGTGCTTACCACGATTTCAGGTTCGGGTTCCTTCACAACTGGAACTTTTGTTTTCCTGTATTTTTTCCTTTTCTTCAGTTGAATGATTATTTCAAGATCTTCTAAATTTTCCAGTTTTGATCTTTGTTCTAGTTTTTTCTTCTTGAGCTAAAAAAGAAATCCATGTTTCAAAATATGGCGAGTTCTACTGACAAGCATTCTGGTTGTGTCAAAACAAAATCTGCAAGGTCTGAGCTCAGTATGTGAACAGTTTGAGCAAAAAGATAAAAAAATATATTTATAATAAATCTTTGACTTGGATTTAGTGATTTCTTATTCAAGTATTTAAGGGTCAAATTTTTCAGCTAATTGCCTTTATTTTCACTTCCCTTGCTTGTAGCGCCAGTTTCTTGTTGAAGATAGAATCTAGTCTCTAAGTGATGATTTTGTAATTATTTCCATAAACAGACCCCAGATTTCTGTAGAATTTTTTTTATCATGCTCATGAATTTTTTTAATTGAAAAGACTTTACTAATAAGTTTCAAACTCTAAAATTTCAATGCCAGTGTCTTTTAGGTGGCTCACTGAGCAGGGCTCATGAAACAGACTGTCTGAGGCCTGCATCTGTGGTTAGTAAGTAATGAAAATTCACCCAGCAACACATTTTGTCAACACAGAAAGTTGCCACAGTGAAGCAATGATCCATGAACCACAAACCACATTACTGAGGAAAACAAAGGCTCCCTTCCTTGGGATTAATTAGACAATATAAGACATCAGAAATTCACTGGACACTTTTCTCTTTCCAAGTCTCTCAGTCAAAACACAGTCTTAGACCGTTCAGTGATTGATTCGGAATCCAGAGGTCATAGTCTTGCCAAAGAATTATTTTCTACAACCTGTTCCATAGAAGCTGCTTCTTTATAACTTAGAAATTGATAAAGAAATACCTTTGGAATGGTTGCATTTATTCGGTTTCCCTCTCATCTCCTTCCTATCTGGCACCTTTGTCTACGCCATCCCCAACCTCCCACTAGTGAATTTCACAGAAGGCCCTTACCTCTGCCTCTCGCTGTTTCTCAGTTTTCCATTGTTGCTCCCCCAGGCTGACAAAGTGGGCCGGAAGTGTTTTCAGGTCTTCTTGCTTCTCTAAAGTGACAGCAGCTTCATATTCTCCATCTCTGAAGTCCTCAGGAAGGAACTCCCCAGCATCCCCGCTGCCATTCTTCTTCCCTGTAACCTACAAGGGAAGAAGGTGGCAGGGTCAGAAGAGCAGAGTCCATCCTGGGGTCCTTCTCCATAAAGGATGCTGCAGGAGGTCCCCTGGCCCTTCCTCCCTGCTGACAGTGGCCTCAGAGCAGTGCACTCTCAGAGCTCAGGCTGTGATGTGCTGCCCCAGTATTCCAGGAATACCTTCAGACACTTGTTCCCTTCTACTGGTTAAATCAAGGTTTATGTTAGGTTGATATCTTTAAATCTGCTTTTAATCCACTTAATCACATTTCTCCTAAGAAAATCCCAACCTCTTCCCCTGCCTCCCTGCCGATGATTTTAAAATTCTTTCATTTTCAGTACTTTTGTTGATCCCTTGCCTTCCTATGGTTTCCAGATATATATTGTTGCAATAGAACTTCTCCCCTAAGGCATTTTGATTACTGTACATGATTCCACACTTTAGTGATAAAACCTACGGAGAAGATAATAAATAAGAAATGTGTAGAGAATTCATTACTGCCAGCTCCTTTTTTTCTAATTTTACTTATTTCATCACATAAATCAACCATTTTCCATATATGACATTTTTCAGAATACCTGTGCATTATGCCTGGAAGAAAAGAGCATTTCAATTTTCAAATAAAACTCAAGGCTGCACCATTTTTCACTGCATAAAAATAATGTGCTTTACATACCAGCTCTTCTACCTTCAGAACCATCATGTTGCCCCGAAGTTCGTCAGTCTGCTGTCCTCCTGAGGAATGAACCCTTGAGTTGCCCTGGGGAGCCCATCTGCTCCAGTGAGCTTATATAGCTAGAGCTGGGTGAGATAATCTTCCAACCTGGGAACCCAAGTAACACCCCTGCCCCCCTCCCTCCTGGGGCCAACTCAGAGGCAGGTGAATTTTTCATTTCAGACTCAGTGTCTGGGAAGCAGGAGAGGGAGGGGATGACAAGTAACCCCACTGAATATGTGAATCAGGAAGAAATGTGAGAGGGCCATTCCTTTGGCAGTGACCACACCGCTCAGCAATGCAAGTCATCCTATTTATCTGGGAGCCAGAGGACAGCTGTCTGTTGACATTGCGCCACACCGCTGCTCCATTTCCTTCTTTGTCAGCTTTCATATGACTAACCCTATCAAGAAAATGTAAATGGCCTGCGTATCACACCGCCAGTAATATCTTTCTGATAACCAGACTTATCAACACGTCACTTGGGGGAAGTGTTGCTTTAGGACATCCTATTCCCATGGGTAAACAGCCCGAGAGGAAAGGACCCAGGTCCTAATGGCCCTTGTCTATATCTGTTTGGAATCCTCTGGAGTGATGTCTGAGGGCTAAAAAGGCCCCATGACATGCCACCTTACCATCATTATAAGAAATTGAAAGCATTCAGTAATACGTTTGTATTTTATGGTGTCACAGCCCATAATTAGCACATGACATGCTTACTGTCTTCTAAAACAGCATACTTACTGGAACAGTTTTTATTCAAAAAAGTTTCAAAATGTCCTGAGATAGATTATATGGGGCCGACAGTAACAGTATGACCTCGATCAGGTCACTGAGCCACAGTTCTCAGTTGCTGTGGAGAAAAGACACCTGCAGGAGCTGGTGAGAGCTGCAGGTCCCTGGGCCCCACTCCAGGGCATTCTGTGTCAGTTTATGGCTGAGTCCTAGGAGTCTGTGTTTTTCAGAGCACTCGGTAATTCTGATGAAGGTTTGAGACAGGTTGCCAGAGGAACAAAGAGCTTTGTTTGGGTTGGAGTGAAAAAAGACCTCTGTTCCTGGTTTCTCATCTCTGAAGTGTCAAATTATGTAAAAATGTTTATGTTTCTTTACGGTCCAAGGAGAAACTAGAATTACTATCTCCAAAGCCATTTTAAAACTTTTATTTTTATTTTTATTTTTTCAGTAAAAGAAAGGAGGGGAAAGTGAGAGAAAGGGAGTGTGAATGGAGAAGTGTGTTCATTAGATGTTATGCTGACTTTCTGTGTCTATCACTCTCTCAAACGTACCCCACTCAGCACACATGGCTGCCAGTCTCTTCTTTCCCCTGATCAGCCTGGGGTTGGTTTTGCTGAAATTTTCAGAACGACACATTGACACCCCCCACCTCCCCCCCCACCAAAGTGCTGACAAAGAGGGACCCTCCCAATTACCCAGGTATCTGTTCTAGTCTCCGAATGTTCTATCCTAAAAGCGGTTTTACTAAAATGAAATTTCCCGGTGTTTCCTTTGAGGTGGAGACAGCTATGACCATTTTCACTGGTTTCTTTAAGTAAGAAGTAGCTATTAAACTTTTCCTACCATTTCTTATCTTAGTCTCTTTGTTCCAGGCCTGACCCCAACTGAGGGGAGCCTCAGGAGATCTCCTTGAGGGAAGGGTCACGGGTTGTTGAAGCGTCTTGGATATTGAATCCCAGAGCTGTTAATGCCCTCAAAGTTCAAGCAAGGCCAGTGCTTTCATTCTACAGAGAGGGCATGGAGGCAAGGAGAAACGTGTCAAGTCACTGGCTGCAGACACAGCTGGTTGCTGGGTGCTCGGATGAAGAGTTCAGATTCCATCCATCAGAAGCAGAGAATCATTGAGGCCAGAGCACATTTCCCAGAGTAGTTCAGACCTAGACCCACCCACTCAGGGCCCAACCAAGACCTATTAAAAGGTCCTTCTGTGTTTCAGTTCAGTCCAGTTCAGTCGTTCAGTCGTGTCCGACTCTTTGTGACCCCATGAATCGCAGTACGCCAGGCCCCCTGTCCATCACCAACTCCTGGAGTTCACTCAGACTCATGTCCATCGAGTCAGTGATGCCATCCAGCCATCTCATCCTGTGTCGTCCCCTTCTCCTCCTGCCCCCAATCCCTCCCAGCATCAGAGTCTTTTCCAATGAGTCAACTCTTCTCATGAGGTGGCCAAAGTACTGGAGTTTCAGCTTTAGGATCATTCCTTCCAAAGAAATCCCAGTGTTTAGGACACCTCAAAAAAAAAAAAAAACAACAAGTGAAAGTGGGTGGGATGGTACACCAAGCTTATTTCTTCATCTGGTCATTCAATTATCCCCTCAAACCTGGCTGGTTTTATGGGGGAGAGTCCAATAGGTCTAAAGAAAACTGCAGAGGATGACGTTTGAGGAAGGCTTGATGGGATGGGCAGAACTTAGAGGAAGGAGCCTGCCGGCCAGATCCCCGGATATCATCAGGTGGGTAAATCCTGCCTGCCTCTCCAGTCGCCACTTCCGGCTTTGATCCCATTGGTCATCATAAAACATGAGAGGATTTTGCTTTTCAAAAGAGATTCTAGATACACTTAGCTCCCTAACAACGGATCAGATGAAACTGTATTTTCAAATCATTCCTGTTCATCAAAATTGAGAACCAACCTTCACAACTGGAGGAGAGTTTTCTGTTACTTGCTTTTAAGGAGCTTCCTTTCCATAAAAGTTCCCCTAGTGGAGTAAGTTCTGAAATTTGTACATTTTACTTGATCACAACCTCAAATGAGGCGTAACCTTTCCTTATCAAGACGAATTAAGACAAATTGGTTCTAGACTGATTTAGCAACCCAGTGTCAACCACCTATGGCCAGAATGAGCAGGGAAATGGTCCCTAAGATTGGCCAGAGTTATCTCAAGAGCCTTTTTTCCTTCCTTTCAGGATTTGTGCATTTCAGTGAGACCAGAATTATCATCCTATTTACAGGTAAGGAAGTGAGGGGCAGAGAAGTGGAGTCTAAAGTGTTTATTATTGTCACCGAGGGTTTGAGAGATGTGCCTCAGCACCACCAGGGTTCATGTGCCATAGCTCAGCCCCAAGGACAATTTTGTCTTTCCAAATTTTAGGACATTTTACCGGGGAAGGCAATGGCACCCCACCCCAGTACTCTTGCCTGGAAAATCCAATGGACGGAGTAGCCTGGTGGGCTGCAGTCCATGGGGTCGCTAACAGTCGGACAGACTGAGCGACTTCACTTTCACTTTTCTCTTTCATGCATTGGAGAAGGAAATGGCAACCCACTCCAGTATTCTTGCCTGGAGAATCCCAGGGATGGGGGAGCCTGGTGGGCTGCCGTCTATGGGGTCACACAGAGTCGGACACGACTGAAGTGACTTAGCAGCAGCAGCAGCAGCAGGACATTTTACACTTATCTACTCAGACTTTTTATTTTTACTGTTTTCTTGACTATGTAAGTAACATATGAATATGTTGTTAAAATTAAAACAATGCAGAGAGAAGGTTGCTTAATTGCAATCTTGCTGAGTGCTGATTTGGTACTTGATGTGTTTCTCTTGATCATGTGTCTTAAAGATTCTCTTCTACCAGCACGGATGAGTCTGTCTCATTATCTTCAACCACCACGTGGATTTCTGTGTGTGGACATACCCTTGCTTATTTAGCCACTCTCCTATTTGTGAACATTTAGGCTGTTTTCCAAAATGGTCTCTTATTTGCTACAATCCAAGGTATTTTATAGCACCCCAAATGGTATGGTTACTAACACTCCCTGCCCTTGGATCACCCACCTTGATACAAAGAGGAAGGACTCAGGACTGTCTCCGGACTCTGCTGGAAGCGACTTGTTCTGCTGCTGCACTTGTAGCTGCTCGTTTTGCCATCCCTCCTAATTGCTTTCCCAGTCCCAGCTGCTCCTCACCGCTCTTGGCTCTGAGAAATGGCTGACTTGGCCCAACTAGGAATCCAAGTATCCCTCCAGCCAAGCCTAGGTTCAGTTACACACTCAAAAATACCAGAGGGAGGTCACAGAATTGAAGCAAACAAGGTTCAAGGTTCCTTCTCTTCCCTGCCAACCAGGGATGGAATCACCTGTATTCGAAAAGCCACACGTGCTAGGAACATTTTGAGCAGTACTGGGAACATTTTGAGCAGAAGGCATCCGCCTTCCTCTCCTCTCAAAGGATAGACTCAAGACCAAGGTCCTCCTGTATCCAGAGCTCTGAATAAAAATTGCATGTACACTGCTGTAAGCAACCCAGTTTCAAGCTGCCTTTTTGCAAATATCAGCAGTTTCCTTTGGTGGAGATGGGTGAAGGCTGTAGGTCTCTTCCCCATACCTTACAGCAGCAGGTGCCTTGCTGTAAATTATGTCTCTAGCCAGATTCCCGGAGAAGGCAAAGGCAACCCACTCCAGTACTCTTGCCTGGCAAATCTCATGGATGGAGGAGCCTGGTAGGCTGCAGTTCATGGGGTCGCTAGGAGTCGGACATGACTGAGCAACTTCACTTTCACTTTTCACTTTCATGCACTGGAGAAGGAAATGGCAACCCACTCCAGTGTTCTTGCCTGGAGAATCCCAGGGACAGCAGAGCCTGGTGGGCTGCTGTCTCTGAGGTTGCACAGAGTCGGACACAACTGAATAGACTTAGCAGCAGCAGCAGCAGCCAAATTCTGCCCCACTTATGGATTTGTGTCAGCCAATAGGTGTACACAGCCAGACTGTTCTGTAAACTTTCTGAAAGTGGCCCCTACCCATTTACACTCCAAGACAGTGCCTAGCAAATGAAGTCATTCTAGCAGTAGACCTTAGCTAACTTGCTAGCCTAATCAGATGACAGAAGCTTCCATGTATGACCCAAGAAAAGATCTGACCAGTTCCTAGTACTGAATATATAGGTCTAGGACTCCACAGAGCATACATAGCAAAGTGCCTGACACATAGTGAGGCTAAGTATTTGGCTAACACCTGGTAGGAGTTTTATAGTCTTTCCTAGCCAAATCGCATATCTCAGATCTCCTTTCAATGACAAATAATTAGGAACATTTTAATGCTAAATGGACTTCCCTGGTGGCTCAGACGTCTGTCTACAATGTGGGAGACCTGGGTTCGAGCCCTGGGTTGGGAAGATCCCCTAGATAAGGAAATGGCAATCCACTCCAGGACTATTGCCTGGAAAATCCCATGGACAGAGGAGCCTGGTAGGCTACAGTCCATGGGGTCACAAAGAGTCAGACATGAATGAGCAACTTCACTTCACTACTTAATGCTAAATAACAAATCTTCTAACACTAATTAAGGGTAAAGATAAAGTGCTTAGGTGATCTCCTCTGGANCCTGGAAAATCCCATGGACAGAGGAGCCTGGTAGGCTACAGTCCATGGGGTCACAAAGAGTCAGACATGAATGAGCAACTTCACTTCACTACTTAATGCTAAATAACAAATCTTCTAACACTAATTAAGGGTAAAGATAAAGTGCTTAGGTGATCTCCTCTGGAGTGTGAGCATCTTATTAGCATTTTTCAAATGCTGACCAACCACGACAAGTATAATTTCCCAGTTAGGGCATATCACAAGTGCCCTTTCCTAGGGTGGTGGTTCCAAGACTGGGTGCATCTTAGAATCATCTGAAAATCTTTTAAAATATGCTGATGCCCTGGTCTCAACCCAGGTGAACGAAAACCGAATATAAACTTTAACATCCAGGTATTGTCTTTAAAAAGAAAAAAAACAACAACAAACAAAACCTTTCCAGTTGATTCTAATTTCCACCCAGCATTGAGATTACCACTCCAGGGTACAGATTTAAATGAATACATACATAAATATATACATGTATATCCTTGAAGATAGAGGCAGTAAAGCCATCTTTATCCCAGTGTCAGAATTCTGATTGTGAAAGACTTCACCTTTACTAAGACTGTGAGAAACACACATAAAACTTACCATCAATATTTATTTGGCCCTACTATGTGTCAGGAGAAGGCAATGACACCCCACTCCAGTACTCTTGCCTGGAAAATCCCATGGATGGAGGAGCCTGGTAGGCTGCAGTCCAGGGGGTCGCTGAGAGTCAGACACGACTGAGCGACTTCCATTTCACTTTCACTTTCCACTTGCATGCATTGGAGGAGGAAATGGCAACCCACCCCAGTGTTCTTGCCTGGAGAATCCCAGAGACAGGGAAGCCTGGCGGGCTGCCGTCTATGGGGTCGTACAGAGTCCGACACGACTGAAGCGACTTTGCAGCAGCAGCAGCACCATGTGTCAGGCATTTTTTAGACCTAGAGATATACCTAGAGATATAGTCAAACTCTCCTGCCCCTGGGGAGTTTTCAGTTTTACTGAGTTTTTTACCATATGTAAAACAGATAGCCAACGGGAATTTGCTGTGGGGCTCAAGAAACTCAAAGAGGGGCTCTGTATCAACCTAGAGGGGTGGGCTGGGGAGGGAGATGGGAGGGAGTTCAAAAGGGAGGGGATATATGTATACCTATGGCTGATTCATGTTGAGGTTTGACAGAAAACAACAAAATTCTGCAAAGCAGTTATCCTTCAATGGAAAAAAAAAAAAAAAAAAAAGAAGAAGAAGAATCTGCCTCCAACGCAGGAGACCTGGGTTCAATTCCCAGGTCGGGAAAATCCCCTGGAGAAGGAAATGGCAACCCACTCCAGGAAAACCGCAGGTAACATAGTATGCTGCTTCTGCCACAAAACCAAGGAGGGCAGCCTTTGTATAAATAAATGTATAAAGTTGTGAAAGATGAAGGATGTGGGGTGAGGAATTAGGGAACCTGGCTTCTAATCCGGGCTCTGCCCTGGGACTCGTTGAGCAAATCCCCTCAACTCCTCAAATTACCAAAGGAGAACTTTGGACAAAATGATTTCTGGGCCCCTAAAGTTTTATTGAGATCTCAGAATCACTGAATTAATAGACAGAAATAAACAGCCCGCGTGACTGCAGCACCACTCGCGGACCACAGAGTGGATTCTCCAAGGCCTGTGACACAGGTGCTGTGCTGTGCTTAGTCATTCAGTCGTGTCCAACTTTTGTGACCCCGTAGACTGTAGCCTGCCAGGCTCCTCTCTCCATGGGGTTCTCCAGGCAAGAATACTGGAGTGGGTTGCCATTTCCTTCTCCAGGGGATTTTCCCGACCTGGGAATTGAACCCAGGTCTCCTGCGTTGGAGGCAGATTCTTCTTCTTCTTCTTTTTTTTTTTTCCATTGAAGAATAACTGCTTTGCAGAATTTTGTTGTTTTCTGTCAAACCTCAGCATGAACCAGCCATAGGTATCCATATATCCCCTCCCTTTTGAACCTCCCTCCCATCTCCCTCCCCAGCCCACTCATCTAGGTTGATACAGAGCCCCTCTTTGAGTTTCTTGAGCCCCACAGCAAATTCCCATTGGCTATCTATTTTACATATGGTAATGTAAGTTTCCATGTTACTCTCTCCATACATCTGACCCTCTCCTCCCCTCTCCCCATGTCCATAAATCTATTCTCTATGTCTGTTTCTCCATTGCTGCCCTGTAAATAAATTCTTCAGTACCATTCTTCTAGATTCTGTATATATGTGTTAGAATAGGATATTTATCTTTTTCTTTCTGACTCATTTCACTCTGTATAATAGGCTCTAGGTTCAGCCACCTCATCAGAACTGACTCAAATGTGTTCCTTTTTATGGCTGAGTAATGTTCCATTGTGTATATGTACCACAACTTCTTTATCCATTCATCTGTCAGTGGACATCTAGGTTGCTTCCATGTTCTAGCTATTGTAAATAGTGCTGCTATGAACAATGGGATACATGTGTCTTTTTCAATTTTGGTTTCCTCAGGGTATGTGCCTAGGAGTGAGAATGCTGGGTCATAGGGTGGTTTTATTCCTAGTTTTTTTTAAGGACTCTCCATACTGTCTTCCATAGTGGCTGTATCAATTTATATTCCCACCATCAGTGCAAGAGCATTCCCTTTTCTCAACACCTTCTCCAGCATTTACTGTTTGTAGATTTTTTGATGATGGTGATTCTGACAAGTGTGAGGTGATATCTCATTGTGGTTTTGATTTGCATTTCTCTAATAATGAGTGATGTTGAGTATCTTTTCATGTGCTTGTTAGCCATCTGCATGTCTTCTTTGGAGAAATGTCTGTTTAGGTCTTTTTCCCACTTTTTGACTGGGTCATTTGTTTTTTTTGGCATTGAGTTGTATGAGCTGCTTGCATATTTTGGATGTTAATCCTTTGTCAGTTGTTACATTTGCCATTATTTTCTCACATTCTGAGGGTTCTTTTCACCTTGCTTATAGTTTCTTTTGCTGTGCATAATCTTTTAAGTTTAATCAGGTCCCACTTGCTTATTTTTGTTTTTATTTCCTTTACTCTAGGAGGTGGGTTATAGAGGATCTTGCTTTGATTTATGTCATTGAGTGTTCTGCCTATGTTTTCCTCTAAGAGTTTTATAGTTTTTGGTCTTACATTTAAGTCTTTAATCCATTTTCAATTTATCTTTGTGTATGGTGTTTGGAAGTGTTTTAATTTCATTCTTTTACATGTAGCTGTCCAGTTTTCCTAGCACCATTTATTGAAGAGACTGTCCTTACCCCATTGTATGTTCTTGCCTCCTTTGTCAAAAATAAGGTACCCTGTAGGTGCATGGGTTAATTTCTGGGCTTTCTATCTTGTTCCGTTGGTCTATATTTCTGTTTTTGTGCCAGTGCCATACTGTCTTGATGACTGTAGCTTTGTAGTATAATCTGAAGTCAGGAAGGTTGATTCCTTCAGCTTCATTCTTCTTTCTCAAGACTGCTTTGGCTATCCGGGGTATTTCCATAAGAATTGTGAAATTCATTTTGCTTGAATTTCATTCAGTTTCCATTGTGAAATTTGTTGTTCTAGTTCTGTGAAAAATGCCATTGGTAATTTGATAGGGATTGCATTGAATCTGTAGATTGCATTTGGTAGTATAGTCATTTTCACATCATTGATTCTTTCTACCCACAAACATGGAATGTCTCTCCATCTGTTTATGCCATCTTTCATTTATTTCATTAGTGTCTTATAATTTTCTGTGTATAGTTCTTTTGTCTCCTTGGGTAAGTTTATTCCTAGATGTTTAATTCTTTTTATTTCAGTGGTGATTGGGATTGATTCCTTAATTTCTCTTTCTGATTTTTTATTGTTAGTATATAGAAATACAAGTGATTTCTGTGTATTGATTTTGTATCCTGCAACTTTGCTAAATTCACTGATTAGCTCTAGTGTTTTTCTGATACTATCTTTAGGGTTTTCTATGTACAGTATCATGTCACCTGCAAACAGTGAGAGCTTTATTTCTTCTTTTCCAGTCTGGATTCCTTTTATTTCTTTTTCTTCTGTGATTGCTGTAGCTAGGACTTCCAGAACTATGTTGAATAATAGTGGTGAAGGTGGACACCCTTGTCTTGTTCCTGATCTTAGGGAGAATGCTTCCAGTTTTTCACCGTTGAGAATAATTGCTGTAGGCTCATCATATATGGCCTCCACTGTGTTGAGGTTGGTTCTTTTTATGCCCATTTTCTGAAGAGTCTTAATCAAATGGGTACTGAATTTTGTCAAAGGCTTTTTCTTCACCTATTGAGATTATCATATGGTTTTTGTCATTCAATTTGTTAATATGGTGTATCATATTGATTTTCATATATTGAAGAATCCTTGCATTCCTGGAATAAATGCAACTTGATCATGGTGTATGAGCTTTGTAATGTGTTGCTGAATTCTGTTAGCTAAAATTTTGTTAAGGATTTTTTCATCTATGTTCATCAGTGATATTGGCCTGTAGTTTTCTTTTTTGTGTGTTGTCTTTGTCTGGTGTTGGTATCAGGGTGATGATGGCCTCGTAGGAAGAATTTGGAAGTATTCTCTCCTCTGCAATTTTTTGAAAGAGTTTTAGAAGCATAGGCATTAGCTCTTCTCTAAATGTTTGATAGAATTCTGCTGTGAAGCCATCTGATCCTGAGCTTTTGATTTTGGGGAGATTTTTGATCACAGCTTCAATTTCAGTGCTTGTAACTGGGTTGTTCATAATTCCTCTTTCTTCCTAGTTCAGTTGCAGGCAGATTCTTTACCGAGTGTGCAACAAGGGAAGTCCATATAGTGAAAGTCGCTCAGTCGTGTCCGATGGGCCATACAAATTGTGACCCGCTGGACTAAGGAAATTCTCCAGGCCAGAGTACTGAAGTGAGTAGCCTTTCCCTTCTCCAGGGGATCTTCCTCACCCAGAGAGCAAGCCTTGGTCTCCTGCACTGCAGGTAGATTCTTTACTGTCTGAGCCACTATATCTACCTCTAGATATGTAAGGCAGAGCCTTTAACAATCAGCATTGTGAGATGGTGATAAGGATGAGTGGACTGCCTATTACCACGCAGAGGAGAATGGGTGTGTGGGAGAATCAGCTATTGTGAAGGCATAATGTTTTCCCCTTCTGCCCCTAAACTTCCTGAAAAGCTAAACTGACTTCATGAGATGAAACTGTACTGAATGGACAGTGGGATGATGAAGAGTTTGCACTGAAATGGTTTTTGAAAAAGAAGTCTGATTGTCATAGTAACACTCTGAAAAGATTTTGATGCAACTTTAGAATTACTTCACATCCAATTACTTACATAGGACATTCACTTGGGGTGAGAGATAAGTGCTTCTGTCACAGCAAACATAGAAAGAAAATCCATTTAACCTTTTTAGCCAATTTATTAAAGCAGAGGAGAATTATTTTTAAAATGTGATTTCTGACTTCAAGTAAGGAGTGTTGGAAGAAAATTTTTCTTGGTGTAGTTTGGAGTTTCTTAATAAAGGAGAAAATGCTGCAAGGTATTTTCAGTTTGGGTTCTTTAGGAAGAAGAGAACTTGAGGACCAGGAAAAATGCCAAGCAGTCATGGAGTTCATTCTCTGACCATCAGGAAGGGCCAGGTTCAAGCAGGTAGGATCCTTCTACTTTAAAGACTGAGGCCTCCCTTTGTAAACATCCCAGTGTTTAAACTCTCATTTTACCATAGTTTTTTTTTTTTTTTTTTAATGGTTTACCTAAATCTTGGCAGTTCAGTCTGTTTGTTTCACTCTAGCTTCAGAAAAGATCGTCACCACCAAAAACGTTGATTGAGCACTTTTTACAATGAGTTTTGTTAGATGAAGAGGAGAAAAAGCTAAAAGGTAAGGTTTTTGCCCCTAAAATCGTACAAGAACAATCCCCCCTTTCGCTCAAAGCCCTTCTCACAAATAGGTATTGTTAATCTCTTCAGAACATCAAATTTTGGAGCATACAAAGGGTTTCAGTACCTCTATCCCAGTTCCCTAATTAATTACAATGGAGCAAGTGACACTAGAAGAGATTAAATGGTTCAACCGAAGTCACACAGAACTGGGATTCCAATCCAGGTCTCTCTGCTTCCACACCAGTACTCCATCTCTAGCTTAAAAGTATCTTGGTTATTTTTCTTCACAAAGATACCCTGGCTGTACATTTAGTGCTGTATTCCCTTCAGAGTAAATGCCCACACATATATCATTTCATATTTTGTGTCCTCCTATACAGTGCTTATGGAACAACAGACTGGTTCCAAATTGGGAAAGGTGTACGTCATGGCTGTATATTGTCACCCTGCTTATTTAGCTTATATGCAGAGTACATCATGAGAAACGCCGGACTGGAAGAAGCACAAGCTGGAATCAAGATTGCTGGGAGAAATATCAATAACCTCAGATATGCAGATGACACCACCCTTATGGCAGAAAGTGAAGAACTAAAAAGCCTTTTGATGAAAGTGAAAGAGGAGAGTGAAAAAGTTGGCCTAAAGCTCAACATTCAGAAAATGAAGATCATGGCATCTGGTCCCATCACTTCATGGGAAATAGATAGGGAAACAGTGGAAACAGTGTCAGACTTTATTTTGGGGGGCTCCAAAATCACTGTAGGTGGTGATTGCAGCCATGAAATTAAAAGACCATTACTCCTTGGAAGGAAAGTTATGACCAATCTAGATAGCATATTCAAAAGCAGAGACATTACTTTGCCAACAAAGGTCCATCTAGTCAAGGCTATGGTTTTTCCAGTGGTCATGTATGGATGTGAAAGTTGGACTGTGAAGCAAGCTGAACACTGAAGAACTGATGCTTTTGAACTGTGATGTTGGAGAAGACTGTTGAGAGTCCCTTGGACTGCAAGGAGATCCAACCAGTCCATTCTGAAGGAGATCAGTCCTGGGATTTCTTTGGAAGGAATGATGCTAAAGCTGAAACTACTCTGGCCACCTCATGCGAAGAGTTGACTCATTGGAAAAGACTCTGATGCTGGAAGGGATTGGGGGCAGGAAGAGAAGGGGACGACAGAGGATGAGATGGCTGGATGGCATCACCAACTCGATGGACATGAGTTTGGGTGAACTCCGAGAGTTGGTGATGGACAGGGAGGCCTGGCATGCTGCGATTCATGGGGTTGCAAAGAGTCGGACATGACTGAGTGACTGAACTGAACTGAAAAGAAATCTAAATTTGGGCTGTATTTCAGACATGATACTTGATTTAATGGTAGTTTTCTTGTGTGTAATAATGATTTTGAAATAATGTAGGAGAGTGTCTTTATTCTTAGGAGATACATTCTGAATTATTTAGAGGTGAGGTGTCATTATACCTGCTCTCAAATGGTTCAGCTAAAAAAACTGTGTGTGTTTGTGTGTTGAGAGAGAAAAGTGGAAAGAAAAAGAAAGAGCATAGCTTTATAAGGTTAGCAGTTGAATCTATGTGAAGAGTATACAAGTACTTATTGTACTATTTCCATGTTTCTGTCCCTTTAAAATTTTTAAAATAAATAAATCAATGCTCTTAGTAAAATAGGAAGCTTAGGACATAAACTCCATGAAGCAAGGGATGTATGTTTGTCTGTTTCTCTCACTGGGGTACCAAAAGCCCTTAGGGTAGCCCCTAGCACATAGTAGGCATTCAGTAAACAATGTTTAATGAAAAACAAACAGGAAAGGGGACCCCAGCTTGGGCTCAGAGGGCTGCGTGGAGGCCAGGGAGCAGGCGTGGCTGCCCAGCGGTGCCCTGCCTGTCAGCACGGTTCTGAGCTCCCTGGGGAAGCTCCAGCACCAGCCTGGTGCTGCCAGCTGGGCAGAAGGGTGGGGGAAAGCAAAGTCACTTAGCCAGAATGGCTTTCCCATGACCTGCTTTCCCACCATTTGCGCCGATCCAACTGGAAACAGCAAGGAAAGGGGCGTTTCTGATGAAAACATTAAGATGCCAGCCCCCGTCGACACATGGGGGTTCAGAGTGTCCCCATGGACTCAGGAGAAAACCTCCTGGACCAAAAACTCCAATAGACCCGTACAATGCAAAAATCGAGAGTCTCACAGCAGGGCCACAGCTGGCTGCTTCCCTTCTTTTTTATCTCCCGTAATGCCACCAAAACAATGCATCACTTTTCAAAGATGAGTTTCCTAAGATTTTATCAGTTAGTGACTTACTACTTCATTTCCAAACTCTAGGATCAAGGAAACATATATATTAAGAAATGACAAAAAAAAAAAAGGGGGGGGGCAAAAAAAAAAAAAGAAATGATACAATATGAATTTTAAAAGTGTTCTGGAAGCAATTGGAGGAGTTGGTGGTGAGGCACTCGGGTGTGTGACAATTGCTCAGTGAAAGGCCCACCAGTAAACGTGTCTCTATCTTCCTCTTTCTTTTTCTCTTTTTCCTTCTTTCTTCTATCCTCTTTCTTTTGCTGTCTTTCTTTCTTTCTTCCCTTCCTTCCTATCTTTTTCTCTCTCAAAAAAAAAAAAAAATCACCTGAAGCTCAAGGCTGACCCAGCTGCCACGCCCGCCCCCCACCTTCCATAAGAGAGCCATTTCCCTCCCAATAGTGACCGTTGGAGAAAGAGTTTCAGACCCTTTACCTCGGAAAATCCTCCATCCTCTCCCCAGGCCTGTCATCTCCTTCCTGTGTAGACCTGCAAGGGAGGCAACCTTACCTATCCTGCTTAGAAGGAGCCTGGCAGTGCTTTCTGAACTGAATTCACGTAAGAAAGGGAAGCGCCTGTTTGGAAGAACATACCCTCCTGCTGCCAACACAAGCAGATCTTTAGAGAGAAGGGAAACTGCAACCCCTCCAAGATCTTTGCTCTCCTTCAGAGCCCAGGCGCTCAGGTTTCACAAAGGAATTTATAGAGCAGACTGACGCCTCTGGGGTTGGAATGGGCTCAGAACCAAGTGGAGAGCAAGAAGAGGGACAGGCACCCCTGTCTGCTTTGTGTGGGCTGGAATTGTTTACCAGGGGGATGAAAACGTCCTCTCACTGAAAAGGAATGTTTGGCAAGGAAATGACCTCTGGAGGCTCAACCCAGTGGCTCCCTGGGGAGGCAGTCTGGGTGAGTAAGAGATCAGAACCCCCAACCTGGACAAAGCTCATCAGGTTGGGCGAGAAGGGGGCTGGGATCACGGGAGCTTTGTGATGTTTAAAGCAACTCCTGCCTTCAAAGGACAGCTGTCCTCTTGATGAATTATGTTTTGCAAAAGAAGGAAGAGGAAAAAAAAAAAAAAGCTTGAGTGGTGTGAAAGCATATTGAAAAATAAAAGAAATGTTTCCTAATGTACTATTAAACTCAGAGCTCTCCTCGATCCTTTCAAAACCATGTTTGGGGGGCCCGAGACGGCGAGGCGTGAGTTGCTCTGGTTGCTGACATTCCTACTCGGGTGACATGGAGAGAGAGATGACATTCTTCCTTATTTGGTGGCTCTGAAAGTCAGATTCCCTCGTCATCTCTCTTCCTATAAGACCCTGGCCCTGGTCAGTAGAAGCCCAAACCATTCAGCGCGCCCCACCCTTGGCGCTTGCTTATCTCAGAGTCTTTGCTGTGGAATTCCCAGGCCCACCCCAGTGCTCCGGATGCGCTTCAATCCATGGCCTGCCACTTGGCTCCTCTTGTGATGACAAGCAGATAACATAGCTCACATGCCTTCTCCTTTTCTTGCATACCAACCAGACCCCAGCTCCGAAAAGGAAACACACCACAAACCAAGAGAGATGGAGTTTTTATTTTTATATAGACATTGTTAAGACTCTACAGTAAGCCTAGAATTGTGGAAAACACTCTCTTCTGTTGCTTCAGTTAATCTACTCCACATCCCAGGATTTTTACAGATGAAGAAATTAGTGGCTACAGAGGTTAATTAAATATCCACAGTCACATAACAGACATGTATGTGTGTGTGTGCATTGAGGGTGAGGGGCAAATTCAAACCCGAGGCTGACTCTAAGTCCAAACCACTTTTATTGAGCATGACCCCAATGGCAATCACTTTCAAGAAGATTTACCAAGTTCAGACATCATTAACTTTAAGACAAGTTTTCTTTCTTCAAGGCATGCTAGCAAAAGCGGCACTCTCATTATTCATCAACGGTNCTCTAAGTCCAAACCACTTTTATTGAGCATGACCCCAATGGCAATCACTTTCAAGAAGATTTACCAAGTTCAGACATCATTAACTTTAAGACAAGTTTTCTTTCTTCAAGGCATGCTAGCAAAAGCGGCACTCTCATTATTCATCAACGGTTCCAGCCACCATGGTTCCAGCCACAACTTAAATGCAATTTACAAAGGCTCCATATCTGAGAAACAACAAGAAGCAGAGAAAATATTTGCTAAGCACGTTAGTAAATGAATAGGTGTAAACATGAAATGAAGTGGCAGAAATAGGCCCGAATCAACAAATATGAAAGAGTTAAATCACTGCAGATGGTGACTGCAGCCATGAAATTAGAAGATGCTTACTCCTTAAATGCCTCTTTTGAAAGAGAGTTGCTCTTATGTGGGGTAGAACAATATGAACCAAGCTGTTTTGTGAGGGCTGCCCTGATGGCTCAGAGGTAAAGCATCTATCTGCAATGCAGGAGATACAGGTTCGATCCCTGGGTCGGGAAGATCCTCTGGAGGAGGAAATAGTCATCCACTCCAGTATTCTTGCCAGGAAGTTCCCTTGGACAGAGGAGCGTGGCGGGATACAGTCCACAGGATCGCACAGAGTTGGACGTGACTGAGCATGGATGTACACGTCTGCTGTTTTCTAAGAGACACATTTATACGAGGATGACACTGAGAGGATGAAAATAAAGAGGTGGACAAGGTTATACCATGTAAATCCAACCAAAATATGCAGAAGGAGCAATGTTAGTATCAGACAAAATAAATTCAAAGCAAAAAAGCACTAAATGAGACTGAAAAGGATGAAAAACACCATCCAGCGAGAATTTCTACCAATAATTAATTTTTATACAGTCAACAATATAGCAGCAAAATTTCTGAAGACCGAATCTGTGTACTCAGGCCTGCTAAGAATGGGTACACTCAGTAAAAAGTATTGTCTGGGTCCGATAGGAACTTGCTGTCTCTTTCAGTGTGTAATTTGTATGCAGTGTACTTAAAGCAAGGAGCTTAAGCTCAGATTTCTAGATTGGAAAGCCTCAAAGTATTTCAGGGAGAGTTTATTTACCCTGTATGAGTATTTTACGTCAGGGAAGCATTATAACAAATAGACCGTGAAAATCGCACCGCATCCTAAGGAAAAGCAAAAAGCCACAGAAGGTTCTTGGAGTGTCTCTTCAGGAAATCCTCAAGCACTCAAAGCCCTTGCCAGTTAGGGTAATGTGTTCATAAATTTCCCCTAACAAACTCATTCCAGCATCAGAAAATGACAAATCAATCAAACTTTAAAGGATTGATGGCTAAACTCTTCCAGGACCATAGGCATGAATCCAGGAGAGGAATTTATGCCAGAAAATTGAACCCCTTCCAGCCAGAAATGGAAATAAAGACAACCCAGTTACTTCAACTCACATCTAGCGCGCTTTAGTCAAGAGAGTGAGGGTGCAGCTGAGAGCTTCTCAAAGGTGAGAAGAAAGTAAGGAAAAGACAGGAACTAAAGTGTTCAGTTCTTGAACAAACCTCATCTTGTCAGCAGGGCTTGGGTCAGTGGAGGAAAGGGGCCCACTGACCCCTAGTAAGGGGGAAGATTGTCTGTGGAGTTAGCACTTAGGTTCTAAATGTCTTCTGAGGGGCACACAATTTGAGTTGATAAGAAAGGAAACTGAGAGCTAGTCAGTACAAATCTAGAATATTTAGTCTGGTAAGCCTAAATTAGACAATGAATAAGTTGGAAGCACTTGAAGGAAACCTAATGTAGTTGGGAAACTTCCAAACTCTGTGGGGATGTAGAATGGAGATCCTACTAGGTCATTGACCAACATGACTTTTTGGTCTGAATGTGTTGAACACACACACACACGGGTGATTGCATGTGTGTATGTCTATATGTGTGTGTGACCGTAGGTGGGTAGATATTAATTTCTATCTCTCCCTCTCCATTCCTTGCATGGTCTTTTCTCTTCCCCCTCCTCTGTCTGATCTAACTCTCTGCCTCTGTTTGCATTCCCTGTGTGTCGGTCAGTACATGTATCTTTTCTCTGCGTGTGTCTCCATGGAGCTCAGTGTATTGGTCTCCATCACAGGCTGTTTGCCCTTCTCTCTTGCTCGCTCTGTCTCCCTCCTTTTTCTTACTTTTGCCTTTTGCCCTGCTGCTGTGATGCATTTTCTACGAATGGTGTGAGCATTCAGGATGAACAAATACGGTAACAGGTTTCAATCAGAGTTGAGGTCATGGTAGCCAGGCAATGCTTAAACCCTGCACAGTGCTCAGGAAACTCAGGCCGCTCACAAACACCTCACACCTCATATCCAAGCTCCTGAGATCAGGAGGAGAGAGAGAGATATAGCCCGTCCCTGGTTTATAAAAGGCATCAGAGGCTCTTTGTTGGCAGCCACCACTTGTCATAATTCAGTCAATTTTCCATCCCCAAACAATTTACATTCATGTCTCTGTGAGGATTACTTTGCTCTGCCCTTACTGGAGGGGAAGCTGTCTTCCTTAGAATCATTTGGATAATTAGAGTAAATCCATTGGATAAAGGAAAGCTCAGGTACAACAATGAACCTATTGAAAGATCTTTTTTTTTTTAATTTACCCTTCTTTTAAAAGAATGTGCAAAGAAATTGCCACATCAGAGTTCTGAAATGTCAAGAATTCCTCTCATTTCTTGTGGTAGCTAATGCCAGGAACATTCTAGAACACTGCAATTGCTTGTTCTCTAGAGTGAAGGATAAAGGATAATTTTGTTTGCCTGTGCTTTCACCTACCTGAGAAGTATTTTATCGAGGTCCTCCTTGAGCAAAAGACTGAAAAAATGTTCAACCAACCTGTGGGGAAATAACTTTTTTTTACTAAAGGGCTTTGCTTAATCAAGCATTCATCTATGACATTTTAGGGATTTCATTTTTTACTGAATCCTTCCAGAACCCTCAAAAAAAAAAAAAAAAAAAAAAAAAACTTCAAAATGGACAGCACCAACTTCAGCTACAGAAAACAGTTGCAGTGAGAATTAAAGGAGACAGGCTACAGTTCAGTGTGCGAAGAGTACAGCTTCATTTTTCTGTATTTCCTGTTTGTGATTTTTTTTTTTTTAAAGAGGAATCCAAATCAGAAAGGCAGGGGAGCCTATTGCTTAAATTCATGACTCATGAAATTTGTTATAAAGTTGTTCGTTGTTTTTTTGTTTTTTTTTTTAAGTCTTATGGAAAGGCTATGTAGGGTGAGAAACTTTCCCCCTAGGAAACTTTCCCCCTAGGGCTTCCCAGGTGGCGCTAGCTGTAAACAACCCGCCTGCCAGTGCAGGAGGCATAAGAGACTTGGGTTCGATCCCTGGGTCAGGAAGATCTCCTGGAGGACAAAATGGCAACCCACTCTGGTATTCTCGCCTGCAGAACCCCATGGACAGAGGAGCCTGCGGGGCTAGAGTCCATAGGGTCACAAAGAGCTGGACATGACTGAAGCAACTTGGCACACACGCAGGACAAATTCTGAACTGTAATGGAGCTTCCCCTCAACCCAGCCCATTTATTACCCTTTATTGAATGCTCACTATATGCCACATTCTGGGATGAATGTTTCATTAGTTCTGTATCAATACAGATAAGATCGTGCTTGTGCTGTGCTTAGTCACTCAGTCGTGTCCGACTCTTTGCTTCCCCGTGAGGCTCCTCTGTCCGTGGGGATTCTCCAGGCAAGAATACTGGAGTGGATTGCCATGGCTCCTCTGGGGGATCTTCCCAACAGCTCTCAAATACAGACCTCCTGCACTGTAGGGTTCTTTACCTTCTCAAATTCTTTACCACCTGACTTTTTGCCATCTGAGCCACCAGGGAAGCACACAGATAAGATGACTATTCCCTGTTTTACAAGGAAGAAACTGAGCCTCGTGGGTTACAGCAATCTGTTCATACAGCTAAGAAGGGAGAAATACGGGATTCAAGCCCAGGTCTGCTGACCTTACAGTCTGTATTTTTAAATACCTTTCCCATGGCTAGATTCAAAACCTGAGAGTTCAGCTACAGGGAGAAAACTGGCTCCAAGCCTCAGTAGAAATGAATGTCTCGTATGGGAAGATCATGGAGACCTTCGTAATAAGAACTATTAAACTATGTAGTAAGAAATAAAACAGGAAGAGAGCTAGAATTTGTGAGAAGGAAAATACAGAGCAGCTCTCTACCCAACATTCCCAATAGCCAGAAATCAGCAATAAACTAATAATATTAAGTATTATTAATTAATTTATACCTGTAATAAGATGTTACATGGTAAAGGGGACTGCCAAGAGAATTGAGTCTAGAGATTAAAGAAGCATGTAGAGGAGATGGGCACCTCCTTCTCCTGGTTGGATATTCACAGCAGACCAGCTCTTCCATCTCTGCATCGAAGAGGATTGGAGAGATGTGGAAGGTACAGAGAGATGCTCCACCACTCAGAGCTGCATGCCCACCACTGGGCCTGCCATGAGCTTGAACTTCCCATGGGACAGCTGGAATCACCACATTGCAGGGAGCTGGGCTTGAGCCATCTTGCTGTCATCCCACCTAAGAGGGTTGTCCATCCGGTGTGGATGCCCACCAGGAGGATGTTGCATATACCACCTTTGATGGGAGCTAAGATGGAAAGAGAGCCCAGGAGTAGAGGGCGTGGAGCTGGAGCTAAGCGCTTTTGTTAGGGAGCAGGAGGGATTCCTCAGGAGTGTCCGAAGAACTGCTGCATGTATATCTGTCACATGGGTGGCGTGGACATTGACCACTGTGACCTGGATAGTTAGCAACACAGCAAGGGAGGACCTTCACTAGTTGAGTGAAAACGTGTTTTCCCTTTCTTCTTCCCTCTTCCACACTTGCAATGGTTAATCTTATGCATCACCTTGATGGGCCCCAGGGTGCCCAGATATTTAGTTAAACATTATTCTGTGTGTGTCTATGAGGGTGCTTCTAGATGAGATTAACATCTGAATCCAAGGACTGAGTAAAGCAGACGTCCCTCCCAATGTAGATGAACCTCATTTAACCTGTTGAAGGTCTGAACAGAGCAAAAGACTGAGTAAGGGAGAATTGGACCTTTGTCTGTTTTTGAGCTGGGATATCAGTTCATCTTCACCTGCCCTCAGACTCAGACTTGGATTAGAATTATACCAACATTCCCCTGTGTCTCTAGCTTGCCAACTGTGGCTCCTGGGACTTGTCAGCCTCCAAAATCATCTGAGCCAATTCTGACAATAAATCGCTTTCTGCATACATTTACTTCTTTTTCTTTTTTTAATTTATTGAAGTAAAGTTGATTTACAATGCTGTGTTAGCTTCAGGTATACAGCAAAGTGATTCAGTTATACATACATATATATCTATTTTTTCAGATTATTTTCCCCTATCAGTTCAGTTCAGTTCAGTCACTTAGTCATGTCCGACTCCTTGTGACCCCATTGACTGCAGCACACCAGGCCTCCCTGTCCATCACCAACTCCTGGAGTTTACTCAAACTCATGTCCATTGAGTTGGTGATGCCATCCAACCATCTCATCCTCTGTCGTCCCCTTCTCCTTCTGCTTTCAATCTTTGCCAGCATCAGGGTTTTTTCAAATGAGTCAGCTCTTCACATCAGGTGGCCAAAGTATTGGAGTTTCAGCTTCAACATCAGTCCTTCCAATGAATATTCAGGACTGATTTCCTTTAGGATGGACTGGCTGGATCTCCTTGCAGTCCAAGGGACTCTCAAGAGTTTTCTCCAACACCACGGTTCAAAAGCATCAGTTCTTCGGTGCTCAGTTTTCTTCATAGTCCAACTCTCACATCCATACATGACCACTGGAAAAACCACAGCCTTGACTAGATGGACCTTTGTTGGCAAAGTAATGTCTCTGCTTTTGAATATGCTGTCTAGGTTGGTCATAACTTTTCTTCCAAGGAGTAAGCATCTTTTAATTTCATGGCTTTTCCCTTATAGGTTATTGCAAAATATTGAGTATAGCTCCCTCTGTATATATTTAGGGCCCTGACAACTGGAAAAGAAAGGTATAGAGCTTAGAACCACATAAAACATTGAAGTTGTATACTGTGTCAGGCAAAATTTTAACAGCTGAAAGTGAAGGGAAAGTTATGGACTATATCAAAATTCTGTTAAAGCCTAAAGAATGATTTGATGGAGTATAATAGGGACTTGGGAATAGCCATTGAAAGAAATAAAAATATTTCATGTTTATACTCCAAGAAGTTTAAACTCTTCAGTAATCTAGTTACATGCCTGACTTTGTCCCACAAAAGGCTTAAGTCATTTATTAAAATCCATTTAATACAATGGAAAATAAAATCTATGATAGGAAAAAATGTAAACAGAATAGAATGATAATCAATGAGAAAGGAAAGTCACAGCAAAAGTCCACAGGCCCTCTAGTACTGCACTGATAGTAGGGTTAAGCCACTGACTTGGTTCTGATCTTCTTGGCAGCTAAAGCAGAAAGGGGAACTGGATTCCTTAACTGATAACAGGAATAAAGTATGCTGACAATTTTCAGAATAAAAATGTTCTGGATAGTAAACTGTGTGATCAAGTGTTCAACACCAGTGATGTCACGATACAACGCCCTGTCCTCCACTGCAGTCATTGTTTTAACACTTAACTACACCCTCCAATTAATAATATGCTTTGTTTTGTGTGTGTGTGTGTTTGTGTGTGTGTGTGTTAGTCACTCAGTCATATCCGACTCTTTGCAACCCCGTGGACTTTATCTTGCCAGGCTGCTCTACCCATGAATTCTCCAAGCAAGAATACTGGAGTGGGTTGCCATTCCCTTCTCCAGAGGGTCTTACCAACCCAGGGATCCAACCGAGTCTCCCGCATTGCAAGCAGATTTTTTACCATCTGAGCCACCAGGGAAGCCCAATAACATACTTTAGATGAATAATATTAATGACTGAAATGGGGAACCACATGCTGAGTACAGTGTGAAAACTCCTAGTTGTCCTCATTTTTATAGATGGGGACTCTGACGCTAATAGAGATTAGGTAACTAGACTACATTGACCCAGCTAGCAAGCTGCAGAACCAGAGTCTGAAATCAGATCTCCTGGTTCCTAAGCCCACATTCTTTACTAAACCCAACTCTGTAATGCTATTATGGGAAACGAGAAAATACTTACAGCGCCCTCTTGGCCTGAGTGCTTAAGGACCGGGTATTCTGGTCAACTGAGGAGTGAGCATACTGGTGACATCTTGTAATCTAGGGAATGCAGCGATATGACGACAATGGCTAACAGTGTTTGAAAACTCCACTCAGCATTGGATACACTCCATGCCAGTTCATCTTTCAGGCCACAAAATGAGAATCCGTATCCCTCTCACTGACAATCTGAACCAAACTTCTCGCTGTCTTTTTTTTTTCATGTGCACATTTGTGGTTTTTCAGGTAATTACATTTAACTAACAGTGTAGAGTGGAGAAGGCAATGGCACCCTACTCCANTCTCCAACACCACGGTTCAAAAGCATCAGTTCTTCGGTGCTCAGTTTTCTTCACAGTCCAACTCTCACATCCATACATGACCACTGGAAAAACCATAGCCTTGACTAGATAGACCTTTGTTGGCAAAGTAATGTCTCTGCTTTTGAATATGCTGTCTAGGTTGGTCATAACTTTTCTTCCAAGGAGTAAGCATCTTTTAATTTCATGGCTTTTCCCTTATAGGTTATTGCAAAATATTGAGTATAGCTCCCTCTGTATATATTTAGGGCCCTGACAACTGGAAAAGAAAGGTATAGAGCTTAGAACCACATAAAACATTGAAGTTGTATACTGTGTCAGGCAAAATTTTAACAGCTGAAAGTGAAGGGAAAGTTATGGACTATATCAAAATTCTGTTAAAGCCTAAAGAATGATTTGATGGAGTATAATAGGGACTTGGGAATAGCCATTGAAAGAAATAAAAATATTTCATGTTTATACTCCAAGAAGTTTAAACTCTTCAGTAATCTAGTTACATGCCTGACTTTGTCCCACAAAAGGCTTAAGTCATTTATTAAAATCCATTTAATACAATGGAAAATAAAATCTATGATAGGAAAAAATGTAAACAGAATAGAATGATAATCAATGAGAAAGGAAAGTCACAGCAAAAGTCCACAGGCCCTCTAGTACTGCACTGATAGTAGGGTTAAGCCACTGACTTGGTTCTGATCTTCTTGGCAGCCAAAGCAGAAAGGGGAACTGGATTCCTTAACTGATAACAGGAATAAAGTATGCTGACAATTTTCAGAATAAAAATGTTCTGGATAGTAAACTGTGTGATCAAGTGTTCAACACCAGTGATGTCACGATACAACGCCGTCCTCCACTGCAGTCATTGTTTTAACACTTAACTACACCCTCCAATTAATAATATGCTTTGTTTTGTGTGTGTGTGTGTTTGTGTGTGTGTGTTAGTCACTCAGTCATATCCGACTCTTTGCAACCCCGTGGACTTTATCTTGCCAGGCTGCTCTACCCATGAATTCTCCAAGCAAGAATACTGGAGTGGGTTGCCATTCCCTTCTCCAGAGGGTCTTACCAACCCAGGGATCCAACCGAGTCTCCCGCATTGCAAGCAGATTTTTTACCATCTGAGCCACCAGGGAAGCCCAATAACATACTTTAGATGAATAATATTAATGACTGAAATGGGGAACCACATGCTGAGTACAGTGTGAAAACTCCTAGTTGTCCTCATTTTTATAGATGGGGACTCTGACGCTAATAGAGATTAGGTAACTAGACTACATTGACCCAGCTAGCAAGCTGCAGAACCAGAGTCTGAAATCAGATCTCCTGGTTCCTAAGCCCACATTCTTTACTAAACCCAACTCTGTAATGCTATTATGGGAAACGAGAAAATACTTACAGCGCCCTCTTGGCCTGAGTGCTTAAGGACCGGGTATTCTGGTCAACTGAGGAGTGAGCATACTGGTGACATCTTGTAATCTAGGGAATGCAGCGATATGACGACAATGGCTAACAGTGTTTGAAAACTCCACTCAGCATTGGATACACTCCATGCCAGTTCATCTTTCAGGCCACAAAATGAGAATCCGTATCCCTCTCACTGACAATCTGAACCAAACTTCTCGCTGTCTTTTTTTTTTCATGTGCACATTTGTGGTTTTTCAGGTAATTACATTTAACTAACAGTGTAGAGTGGAGAAGGCAATGGCACCCTACTCCAGTACTCTTGCCTGGAGAATCCCAGGGACGGGGAAGCCTGGTGGGCTGCCGTTTATGGGGTTACACAGAGTCAGACACGACTGAAGTGACTTAGCAGCAGCAACAGTGTAGAGAGCAAACAATTAATAGAACTGAAACTCTCCACTGATCTATGTTAAATGCCCTCAGTTCACCCTGGATTTCGTCCTTATCTCTGATTTTCAGGATTTCATGCCAACAGACTGGCAGCCTATGATTTGGACTAAAATGCCTGAAGACAGTTTATTTCTTCCTTTGGCATCCTCATCACTGGTAACTGAATTGCTCTGAGACAAACCTGGGAAGAAATATCTTGCATCAGCTTGTTTTCTGAGTACTGCCTTGGTTAACTGACTTCCTGTGCAGGAGACACAGTTGTAGGTAACCACAGAAACAGAACTGTACAGTTTCCGGCCTTTAACAGTGAAAGCTGTGAGATCTGGGAAAAGCTGAGTCTGAATTTCCCCACTTGGAGCTCCCGCCTCAACCACAGCAGCTGAGTTCCCAGAACATGTTAGAGAAATCACAGAATTAAGAGGTAAAGACCCAAGTTCTCATCCTGGGCCGCTTCAGGCAAATCGTCCTCTACACAGGAGAAGGATAATGATGCCTTACGTGTTACCTAAAGGTGGTAATACGTAATAACACCTGAAGTTATCTAACCTTCACATGTTGAATATTAACAGCATACCCAGGTAATGTTCGGGCTTCCCAGGTGGTGCTAGTGGTAAAGAACCTGCCTGCCAATGCAGGAGACATAAGAGATACGGGTTCGATCCCAGGGTCAGGAAGATCCCCTGGAGAAGGAAATGGCAACTCACTCCAATATTCTTGCCTGGAGAATCCCATGGACAGAGGAGCCTGAAGGCTATAATCCATGGGATCACAAACAGTCAGACATGACTGAAGGGATTTAGCACACAGGTGATGTTCTGGGAGTGGTACTGTAAACAAAACTAAGTCCTTGCCCTCATGGAGATAAAACTTTACAGTGGCAGTGACAACTGTTGATGTCAGGTTTTAAGAGATCTTGTGTTCACTCTGGAGAGAATAGATTGCAAGGTTGGAAGCGGCAAATAGATTGCAAGGTTGGACGCGGCAAGACCAGTTAGAAGGCTATTGCAATAAGATATCAGAGAAGGCGATGGCGCCCCACTCCAGTACGCTTGCCTGGAAAATCCCATGGACGGAGGTGCTTGGTAGGCTGCAGTCCATGAGGTCGCTAAGAGTCGGACACAACTGAGCGACTTCACTTTCACTTTTCACTTTCATGCACTGGAGAAGGAAATGGCAACCCACTCCAGTGTTCTTGCCTGGAGAATCCCAGGGACAGGGGAGCCTGGTGGGCTGCCATCTATGGGGCCGCACAGAGTCGGACATGACTGAAGCAACTTGGCCGCTGCAGCAGCAGCAGCAGCAATAAGATAGTGAGATTTGACTCTGGCTTATGAGGGTAGAAGTGATTAAGGGTGATCAGAGCACAGATGTGTTTTAAGGTTGCTGAGTCCCTTCAGTCGTGTTTGAATCTTTGCAACCCCATGGACTGTAGCAGCCAGGCTCCCTTGTGCATGGGATCCTCCAGGCAAGAATACTGAAGCAGGTTGCCATGCCCTTCTCCAGTGGATCTTCCCAAACCTGGAATGGAACTCACGTCTCTTATGTCTCCTGAATTGGCAAGTGAGTTCTTTACCACTAGTGCCATCTGGGAAGCCCATTTTAAAGGTAGAATCAACCAAATTTTTCTGATGCAAAGTGGTGGTGTATGAGAAAAAGAGGAGTTAGAGATGGCCCCCAGGGTTTTCCCTGAGTAATCGGGAGGGCTTCGCTGCCAAGTGGAGCAGGGAGATGGAAGACACTACAAGCTGACCTCTTCAAATGCGGCTGCTTGTGTAAGGTCCTCCCCTGGATCCAGGCTCCTTCTCTGTGAGTTGGACACATGGTGGATGCAATGACCTTCAATGGGCAGTTATTCGGCTCCAACCAGCCACCGCCCCCACTCCCCACATTTCTCTGGGGCCAGCAGCTCTGCGCCCTTCCCTGTGCTGATGGCTGGCAGCCCTGCCCTCCCTCCGATGCCCACGTTCATCTATCCTTTGGAGGCTTTGGGCACAGGAGGCGGCTGTTTTGTGTGCCTTTAGAGGAATGAGAACTTGAGGGTGGTGTCCTTATCATGCTTTGGCTCGCTATCTGCCCCTGCTCTCTCCCCAGGGCTGAGACCAGTGGGAGCAAGTCTGCAGCTCAAGAGGCAATAGACTTTCATCTAGGGATTGAAATGGCAGTCTCCCCACCAGAGTTTACAGGCAGTTCTCATGGGCCTCACTTCCCTAATTCAAGGGAGGGACAGTTGGCGGCCTTCTCCCTGAGAGAGGGCAGCATCTTTTTGCAAATGATGTGTTTTCTTAAAGGCAGCTCCTTCCAGACTGCAGTGCCCTCTTAGACCTCTTCTCCCCAGGGTCCCCTCTCTTGCACAGGTGATGGTGGAGGGTAGCAACAGGTGAGAGGGGTGGTCCTAGAGCCAGAGTGGGACTTTGTTTGAATTGGAGTTCTGAGAACCTGTGAACATCTCACTAGAGGTATCTTTGCTCCATAAAGCAAAGTCAGGATCAGAGGAAAAAAAAACACCTTAATACTTCAAAACATCCTCTGATGTACGGGATGAGCTGTTGCCATGAAGCAACGGAGAGTCCTGTCTGTCCCTAAGAACACACATCAGAAAGAGTGGCCCCCACCCAAGGCAATGAGGGAAATGCCTTCCAACAGAAGAGATGTGGAAATACCCATTTCCCAAGGCCAGGCGTGGAGATTCTGTCTAAAATCACTTCTTCTGGGCCAATCAGCCCAATGGGACATTTCACTTTTCTAAGACTCAGTTTCCTGATCTCTAAAATTAGCCTTGAATTCATCTGCCTGGTTTTCCCAGGTCCAGTTTTTAAGAGTTAAGATGACGGAATGTGCTGATGTTGTATATATAAAAGAAACAAGTCACTTTTTTTTAGCTATCTGGAAATCCCCTTCAGAATCTGTGACTAGAGACAGACTTCAGATTTATAACCCAAGATAATCTCCTCCTATCTCAAATGTCCCCAATTTACTCTCCGGCTTATTGTTATATTCATTTGTGGTTTAAGCCAAATAGATGTTGTCCTGATTAAATAAAAGCAAAAATCAAGTACCTTGGACTTCAAACTTGTCAGCAAATTCATAAAACTAGAGTGGCATGGCAAAGATGTCAACTGAAACACACAGAATCACTTAAAGAAGTTCAGTGACAAATGGATAAGGAGTAAGCAGGGGTGTCCTTGTCCAGGACTATTAAAATGATCTTAAAACTACAAGGTGGGTTTGTTGGAAGGGCACATGGGGATGTCCTGGAACCCAAGGGCAGATGGGGTAGCAGACCCCATGGGGATGGGTCCCAGGGGCTGGAGCACTACTTCTCACCAGCTATCCAGTGACATGGTCTTTTATCTTGCTTCTTTCTGCATATCTACAGGCACACTTCAGAGAGAGTGTGGGTTCAGTTCCAAACCACCACAATAAAGCAAATATTGCGATAGAGCAAGTCACGTGAATTTTTTTGGTTTTCCAGCACATATAAAAATTATGTTTACACCACACCGTGGCCTATTAAGTATGCAATAGGATTTTGTCTAGGAAAACATGCACATGCTGTAATTTAAAAATACTTTATTGATAAAAATGCTAACCATCATCTGACAACGCAGTGCTGTCACAAACCTCCAATTTGCAAAAGACGCAGTAAGTGAAGCACATAGTGATATGCCAGTACTGTTACTGAGGAGGAGTAGGTGTAGGCAGGGTTGACAAACTGATGAAAAAGTATGTGACAAACTGCAGAGCTCAGTGAGCCTTTTTCTTAATAAAACTAAGCCTTGAGTTTTAGTTACTCGTGCTTCTGATTTTAATGGCCTTTGCTGTTATGGGGAGCCTAAGAATCTTGGACTTCCCTGGTGGCTCAGACGGTAAAGCGTCTTGCCTACAATGTGGGAGACCTGGGTTCAATCCCTGGGTCGGGAAGATCTTCTGGAGAAGGAAATGGTAATCCACTCCAGTATTCTTGCCTGGAAAATCTCATGGATGGAGAAGCCTGGTAGGCTACAGTCCATGGGATCGCAAAGAGTCAGACATGACTGAGCGACTTCACTTTCACTTTCAAGAATCTTAAATTGTAGGTGCCTTAGGATCACCAGTAATAATAATAATAAAAACATAAAGCACTGGATAATAAGACAAGGAGAGTTGATGGAAAGCTGTCAAGTCCCTGCAAGACAGAAATAAGGCATGAAGACTCCCATGTTCCTAGTCCATGATTCTGGCGACAGTTGACCTGTTGACATAAAGAGGACATTTTAAAGGGTTGGCTAGAAATAATGACAGTGTCAGAACCTGTTAAACATGTTAAGATTTGAGAAAGAATCTTCAGTAAGAAAAAGTGAAACTGTGCCTATTACTCAGATATCTTTGGCCCTTTTTCTTTCTTTCTTTTTGGAAATAATTTCCAGACCTTACAATAATTTGAGCCAAAAGTTACAGGCCCAGATCCTAGTCCAGGCTTTGACACTAATTTTTCAGGAACCTTTTTCCTGGAGCCTGGAGTTTGATGACTAGCACAGAGTTCCTTCCCTAATGCCTTGGGTGCTAAATGCTTTGATGTCTTGAGAAGGCTACAATGCTGGTTCCATCACTGACCAGTTATATGCCCTTGGGAATATACTTAACCTCTCTAAGTTTTTCTCATAAAGCCTTGAGCAGTTCACTTTCTTGTGATGTATCATTTGCGTTATAGTCTTTAATTCTTTTGAGACAGTGTTTCTCACCTGCAACACTTTGCCTTGGCTTGGCACAAACAAGCACTTTGTTAGCACAGTGCCAAGCTGGGAAGCTGGGTTCAAGAAATGTTTATAATTTACTTGATTTTGCCAAAAATATTAATAATCATTTATGAAAATTTTCCTCTGGGCAAAATCTGGTCACTTTAATGAGGGGAGAGGAAGAAGGACCATCAGGGAGTAAGATTTGTCTTTAGGAACCTTTAGTTCTATGTAGGGACCAGATAGGTAACTGACCTGGCAGGTTTCTCCTCTGCTATCCCTCAGTGTGTGACCCCAGGGATCTGCTTGGGAGTAGAAACTGTTGGGACCAGAGTTGTTGTCTAGCTAGATGATCCTGGCCTCCTAGTGACCCACAGAGACACAGAGAGGAAGCTGCTGCTGCCTGTTAGATGTCCTGTTTTCCTAAAACAAATACATATTGGACATTAAAGGAGCTCTGCTGTTCTTCTTTAAAACACTCAGTTATTGCCTCAAAGATCTGGAGCTGCACAAGCTGGGAGGCAGGGCAGAGGTGAAGGGGAGAGTTATTTGTACATTGTGCTCCTGGCTTTGCCCCCGTCTCCTAATTTCCTTGTACCCCAGAAAGTAGCAAATCCTCATGCCTGTAGGCAGCAGGGCTTCTCCCATGGACATACCCCTCCACCCCTGTCCCACCTCTTTCTCCTTCAGTCAGTTCTCTCTGATTTTCCAGGGTGGAAGGTGAAGGTTGGAGAAGTGTGAGTTCTGGTCCCATGGATGAGGGGAGGGGAGAAGCACCAGAAAGAGAATGGGATGGAGGAGGAGGAGGACTTTCCATTTCAGATTGCCATTCATTTCCTCCTCGATAATCTAAAATCACACACTATTTGTGAACCAGAAGACTAGCTTTTCTCTGCTAATATCCACTCCAGCGTATCCTGTGTGAGCCACTCCTATTCCTCCTGTTTCCGATGAAATAAAAATTCTGGTCTTAACGAGCTGAGAGAGTTTGTCCTCTCCATATCTGGGTAACTGTCAAGCTTCCTGGCATTAACTGACATTGACAGCTGCCTGTCATCCCTGATTTCTCCTCCTTCCTAGGTGTAAGAATAGGCGGCAGGTGAGGGTGGAGGTTCAGCCAGCCTCATAACAATAGATTACAGGAGCTAATGTCAATTCACACAGCATCTTTCCCTGGGAGTCCAAGGAAGTATTGGTACCCTGTGAAATTGCAGTGCCTTCTCCATGATTTCTAGGGAAGCTGCCTGAGTGACCCTTTCCTATATCCTTAGAGTATTATCCACAACCTAGTGTCATCTCTACCACTCCTAAGATTGAAGGCAAAAGAAGAGGGTGATAGAGGGTGAGATGGTTAGATAGCATCATCGACTCGGTGGATATGAACTTGGGCAAACTCTGGGAGATAGTGAGAGACAGGGAGGCCTGGCATGCTGCAGTCCATGGGGTCGCAAAGAGTCAGACATGACTTAGCAATTGAAAAATAACAACCACCACTCCCCACCTGAGGCTGTGGGCCATCTGAGGGCAAAGTCTGCCCCACCACCTGCAACTAAGGGCATGCCAGCTGCCCTCCCACCACCTTTTGCTCACAACGTTTTGTGAAAAGAAAAGAGGAATGTTTTGCCTCCCTTGTAATTGTTCAGAAAGTACAGCATCCCCCTCCCAAGCACTGAGACTCACACTATAAAGTCAGGCCATAATGGATGAGATGAGATATATACAAAGACTGGCAGAAGATAGATTGGCTTCTGAGCCTGACTGGAAGGCCAAGCAATTCTGGCTCCGTCAACTTGTCTAAAGCTGCATGGAGTGAATGGTATTACCATAACCCAGGAAGTTCAGAATGGTTAGGCAACTGTAGCTCACAACTGAGTGACTTCACTTTCACTTTTCTCTTTCATGCATCGGAGAAGGAAATGGCAACCCACTCCAATGTTCTTGCCTGGAGAATCCCAGGGACGGGGGAGCCTGGTGGGCTGCCGTCTATGGTGTTGCACAGAGTCGGACACGACTGAAGCGACTTAGCGGCAGCAGCAGCAGCGCTAGTAAAGGACAAACAAGGAAGAAAGAACCTGCGGTGTGTCTCCAGAGCTGATCCTCAGGTGTGACCTGTCTGTTCCAGCTTCTGCAGACAGAGGATTCAGCTGTCAGAACTTGGAGACATAAAATATTTGAATCATACATGCAGTTCCCATTCATATCATTTCATGTTCACTAAGTAACTGTAATCAAATTACAATTTGATTTTCCATGTATTTACTAATACCCCACTTTGTTCTAAAAAATAACATGAGGGAGCTTATGAAAATGGGCATGCCTCCATTTAAAAAATAAAATTTAATATAAATTGTTACTGTGGAGTTTTGGTTTTTCCTGCCTCAAATCCATTTTATCCTTATATGTCCACATTTTCTTTGAGAGAGCTAGCTACCTCTCAGGTGGAACTAGTACCATCTCATCATAAGTTCCTACACCTGCCAGATCTGAAAATTCCATCAGCCTGGTCTCTGTGGCTTGGCCAAGTACCCCATGAAAACTCAATTCTAGAAACTTTGTTGGAATCATGAGGAAAAAGAAGCTCTTCTTCCATCGGCATTGCTGTCAGTATGGTGATATAAGTCTGACACTGCCAGGAGCCTTCAAGGAGTAGGCAGGACCCTGAGAATGGAGGCGCCATAGAACAGAACAAAGCTAAGAGCTAAGAGATGGAGGAAAAGACACTAAGTGTTGATGAGAATTTTTGAATTCTTAGATCCAGCCATGGCTGAAGTTAGACCAACTCGTGGGTTTTCTTAGTAGTCCTAATGTATTCCTTTTTTCTTTTTAATTTAAATTTATTTATTTTAATTGGAGGCTAACTACTTTACAATATTGTGTTGGTTTTGCCATACATCAACATGAATCCGCCACGGGTGTACACGTGTTCCCAATCCTGAACCTCCCTCCCTCCTCCCTCCCCATCCCATCCCTCTGGGTCATCCCAGTGCAACCAGCCAAGGACCTCTCAACTGAGGGTCTTGATTAATTCAACATATCAGAAAAGTAGACAAAGAAAAAAATTAGCATAGAGAAGGAAAACTGAGACTAATAGTAAGGTGAGCACATACCCACAAAATGTTTGCAGTGGACTCAGTATCTTTGTTGGCACTGGCCTGCAAACTCACCTCAAACTACATAGCAGGTAACACAGGGGCCACCTGATCACTGACACTAATCAGAGGACCCAGCAGAAGAAAACTCAGCAAATGCTCAGGAGAAATATTATTATTTCTGATTATAGAAATTGAAGAAATGTCTCCTTTGGGCTCCTTGTAAAGATGCTGTGTGAAAGAATGAACCACACCCTCAAAAATATTCCTACAGTAAATCCAACAATGAAATAATGTTCATGGGACTGTTTCTAGTAAGATCTTCCAAAGTGGGCTGATGACATAACACCTGAGCCTAACTCAACAAGGACCACTTTACAGCCCAGGAGTTCTGCCAGTCATCTATATGGCTCTTTGCTAACACGCTTGGTCGAAGTGACTCCTCCAAGGTGAACACGCAGCCGCATCCACCTCTAGGTGAAATGGTTTAGGGCCCTAAACCAGTTACAATTCCTCTGCTTTGGGAAGCTGATTTATGCCTACTTTTCTGTGGTAATTAGCTGAATCATTGTCTATTGAAGCCATTTATACTTTAATGCCTCAATGCAATGTCGTATGCAAAGAAGAGAGTGGGCCACAAGAGGGAGGCTTCCTTTCTAGTTTTCTAGAAAGGATACCTCCCTGATTTAAAGGAGTCTTCTGCCTACAATCTGACAGAGGCACAGGGTTTTTTAATCTAATGAATTTCTTTTTTCTGTTTTTTTTTTTTAATTCTTATTTGTCGAATTTCTTTTTTTTTAAATGAGGTTGCTTTTTTTATATTATTATTGAAGTATAGTTGATGCACAATGTTGCATTAGTTTCTTTTTCTTTCTTTTTTTTTTTTTGCCACACCACACAGCATGCAGGATATTAGTCTTAGTTCCCCAAGCACCAAGGAGTGACCATGCCCCCTTGCAGTGGAAGAGCTGGTTCTTAATTAACCACTGACTATCCCAATGTTGCGGAGAAGGCGATGGCACCCCACTCCAGTACTCTTGCCTGGAAAATCCCATGGACAGAGGAGCCTGGTGGGCTGCAGTCCATGTCGGACACAACTGAGCGACTTCACTTTCACTTTTCACTTTCATGCATTGGAGAAGGAAATGGCAACCCACTCCAGTGTTCTTGCCTGGAGAATCCCAGGGACGGGGGAGCCTGGTGGGCTGCCGTCTATGGGGTCACACAGAGTCGGACACGACTGAAGTGACTTAGAGGCAGCAGTCCCAATGTTGTGTCAGTTTCTATACAGGGTTTCAGTAAATTACAGCAAAGTAATACAAATATATCTATTCCTTTTCAGATTTTTCCTCCTATAGGTTTTGTAAAAAATATATAGTTCCCTGTGCTATACAGTAGACTCTTGGTTATCTATTTTATATACAGTAGTGTGTATATGTTAGTCCCAAACTCCTAGTTTATCCTACCTCCCCTTCTCCGTTTTCTATGTCTGTGCATCTACTTCTGTTTTGTATAAAAGTTCGTGTTTTTTAGAGTCTACATATAAGTGGTATCATCTGATATTTGTCTTCCTCTATCTGATTTAATTCACTTAGTATCAGAATCTCTAGGTCCATCCCTGTTGCTGCAAATGATATTACTTCATCCTTTTTAGTGGTTAAGTAGTGTTCCATTGACTAAATATACCACATCTTCTTTATCCATTCATCTGTCGATGGACATTTAGGTTGCTTCCATGTCTTTTATTGTAAGTAGTGCCGCAATGAACATAGAGGTACATGCATCTTTTCAAAGTATGTTTGTTTCCCAGATGTATGTTTAGGAGTGGAATTGCTGGATCACATGGTAGCTCTATTTTCAGTTTGTAAAGGAACCTCCATGCTGTTCTCTATAGAAGCTGTAGTAGTTTACATTCCCACCAACAGTGTAGGGGGGTTCCTTTATCTCCACACTCTCTCCAGCAGTTATTATTTGTACTTTTTGGTGATGGCACTACTTTGCTGTAGTTTTGACCTGCAGCACTAACCGTGTGGCCAGCACAGTGGAGTTCAGAGGCGGGCAGTCCCTGCTTGGTGGCAAAAGATGTTTCTTAACATAATTCCCACCAACAGTGTAGGGGGATTCCTTTATCTCCACACTCTCTCCAGCAGTTATTATTTGTACTTTTTGGTGATGGCACTACTTTGCTGTAGTTCTGACCTGCAGCACTAACTGTGTGGCCAGCACAGTGGAGTTCAGAGGCGGGCAGTCCCTGCTTGGTGGCAAAAGATGTTTCTTAACATATGAGTTGAATGTGTGATAATCGCACCCTCCAAGTGTATCTAATAAAGGTTTTCTGCTCCTGTTGAGATGGAAAAGTCTATAAAATCCCTAGAAACACTTCGCTCTCTGGATGTAATCCTGGGAGATAGGTTTTTAACATTGTATGTGTCTGTATGGCCAGGCCACTCATGATGGCTCTCTTGCTCCCTGAACACCCCCTGCCTGGCTTGCTTGCTCCACCTGCACCCTGTGCACGAAACTGACCTTCCCACTTGTTTGCCCCAGACCCCAGCTGGTGGCTGTTCTTATCGGGGGTGGGGGTGGGGGGTGTGAGGGGCGTGCCCTTCTGCTGGTTTCCGTGGTAACTAGTGAGCCCACCTGAAGTCAATTCCCTTGGAATTAGCAACCTGTTTATTCCTTCCCTTCCTCTGCCGGAGTGAAGACTGCTGCCATGTCCTGCCTGCCATCAGCTGCACACAGTGGAGTGTTGCTTCAGGACCTTTCTGATGGGTAAGCTCCCATTTCCATTAAACCACTGATGTCTCTGTTGCCAACTCCAAGATCTTTCTTTGATCTTGAAGCTGGGCAAGGGCAGGCCTTGTGGGCCTGCAGGGTGCAGCTCAGCAGTATCCTACCAACTCTTTTTATTTATATGGTGATTATCCATTTTTTTAATGTACAAACAAGTTCATCTCTAATAGGCACAAATTTTAAGGTATTCCTTTCCCTCAATTGCATTTCCATTCCATTTCCTCCATAGAATTTCATTCTAATGTAATATATTTTTATATGTGAAAGTCTTTTGCTGATATTTATCTTCAAGTACACTTTGTAAATTGAAATTAATTTTTTAATTCTGTGACTAGAAGATTCTTAGTGTNGCACAAATTTTAAGGTATTCCTTTCCCTCAATTGCATTTCCATTCCATTTCCTCCATAGAATTTCACTCTAATGTAATATATTTTTATATGTGAAAGTCTTTTGCTGATATTTATCTTCAAGTACACTTTGTAAATTGAAATTAATTTTTTAATTCTGTGACTAGAAGATTCTTAGTGTTAAACTTTTCAACTGGATTCAGTTATTCATTACAATAGATATTAATATGTGATTAATCAAAACAATGTAACTCTATTACAAATTATAACAAGTACTTAAACATAAGAAATAACGTTTTGTGAAATAGTTTCCTCTTGATGAGCTCGATGGGACTTTTTCTAGTAGCTTGCATATGCATGGATGAATATTACTTACTGTTAGAATGAGAGGATTCAACATGAGTTCTAGTTCTTCTTCTTGTTTGTATAAATATAAGCATGGATAAACCTGGCTCACACAACTAATTAGATGGGAATGGAAAGGGTTTTGTCTTCTCAATTCAACTCAATTATATTCTAATTTATAGTCATATTTATTTATATTTTTGGACTTTAGCTCATATATATATTCTTATGATTAATATAACATACAATTACTATATAATATGTTATATATATTATATATTAGCTGGGAAAGATTGAAGGCAAAAGGAGAAGAGGGCAGCAGAGGATGAGATGGTTGGATAGCATCACTNTATTTATATTTTTGGACTTTAGCTCATATATATATTCTTATGATTAATATAACATACAATTACTATATAATATGTTATATATATTATATATTAGCTGGGAAAGATTGAAGGCAAAAGGAGAAGAGGGCAGCAGAGGATGAGATGGTTGGATAGCATCACTCACTCAGTGGACATGAACTTGGGCAAACTCTGGGAGATGGTGAGGGACAGGGAGGCCTGGCGTGCTGCAGTCCATGGGGTCACAAAGAGTCAGAAATGACTCTTAACGACTGAATAACAGCAACAAATGCTATATATTCATGCATTTGATTCCTATATATTCTGTTCTGCTGTTATATTCAGAAAATCACATAATGTTCCATGTTAAGGTAATTTTTAGTGATCTTTGAAAAAAGAACTTGGCCTTCCTTTAATTTAGCTGAAAGCAAAGCATTAGACATCATAATATTTAGAAAATTATTCTTTAAGTTCTTTCATTAAGGTCATTTACTTGTTCAAGGCTATCAATTTCAGTTGCCCCTTTTCTCAGGCTCTGGACTTCTATACCCATTGTGAGATTCAGGATGGGTGAGAGGCACACAGAGCAGAGAAGTACAGTTGTGATGGGGGTAGGGAAAGGACGGGTACACTGTCTCCTCTGCAGGTCAACACTTACATGGAAATTAAGGCTCTGGAAAAAGGTGCCCTTAAAATTCACTCTTTATACCCTCATCCCCTAGAAAGGTACTTATTAAACGTAAGAAATGAAACACGCATCTCAGTTTGAGTGTCAGTGTTCTAGTGAAGAAGAAAACATTTTATTAAAATATAGGAACTTACTAAAAAGTACTATAAAGAAGCAGCCAGTGGTCAAATTCTGGAGGGAGGGTGCTGTGTGAGAAAGACCACGGGAGAGGCCTTGTGACAGGTGCCACTGAACTGAAGTCCAAGGACAAGCCGAGGCAGCATGCAGAGCTGGGGAAGCACGTTCTAAGCAGGAGGAACAGCAAGTACACAGGTCCCACTGGGATCATGCTTGGGTGCACACGAGTGGCAGCAATTAGGCTGGCATGGCTGGAGCACGGTGGACAGGGGAGGTGTGGAGCAAAGTGAGGCCAGAGAAATGGGCAGGGACGGCCTGGGAGGGGCCTGAGGGAGCTGCCTATTATTCTCAATGCAGTCTGTACCCATTCAAAGTTTACCAGGAGAATGCTAGGAGCTGAGCTGTGTTTAGAGAGATCATTCCAGATACTAGGATATGAGGCAGTGGATGATGCGGAAGTAAGAATAAAATGAGCAAACAGCTGGTGGCCTTGGACTAAGGCAACTTTCCACAAGGGGAAGAACCGAGTCTCAGGATAGGGGAGGAAGAATAGAGCTATAAGAGGCATTGAATTAGGGAAATACTTTGTAGAAAAGGCCTACAGGAATTACTGATGAATATAGAGTGTAAAGAAAGGGAAAGAATCTACCTGTAGGATAAAGTCTCTAAGTGGGATTACTTAACTATGTCTATGACATATTTCAACATCAGAAAATTTGAGCCCAGAGGTGCTGGGCAGCTATTTGGGTCACGACACTCAGTGACTTTTTTTTTTTTTTTTTTTTTGGCTTATCATATACTGTTCATGGGGTTCTTGTGTTGAGAACACTGAAGTGGTTTGCCATTCCCTTCTCCAGTGGACCATGTTTTGTCAGAACTTGCCACTATGACCCGTGTGTTTTGGGTGGGCCTGAATGACATGGCTCATAGATTCATTGACTTATGCAAGCCCCTTTGCCACAGCAAGACTGTGATCCATGAAGGGGTTCAACTCAATGGACATGAATCTGAGCAAACTCCAGGAGACCTGAAGGACAGGGAAGCCTGGTGTGCTGCAGTCCATGGGGTCACAAAGAGTCGGACATGACTTAGCGACTGAACAATAGGTGACCAAGAGCGCCAGCCTGGAAATTTACCTGGATAAGCAATGATGTGGATCCTACTCATGGCTTTTTGCTCCAAATCACCATCCATGTGCCAGGCATGAAAACTGCCACATAAAATATCTGAAAATTAGGTCCATTTTTGAAAGGGAATTCTTACTGCCACAGTTCTTGTTAGTTCAAAGTATATGCCTATCAAGTTTTAAGTGAATTTTCTATGACTATTACCAAATAGGAGTTTTGAAAGTAAAATAAATATTTCAAAATTCTCCATAATTTAAACAATTTTGATCAACCTAGCAAGAGAAATGATCTGATCTTTCTCACTACAGAAAATAGTATAAAAATGTTGTTACACCAAGAGGCGATTAAAGAGCACAGAGCCAAAATGTAAGGGAAGAAGTATGATAGAAATGTGTCAGGAAGGTAATTAATAAAATGTTACATGACCTTTCTTGATTTTGTGATGATTATGGTATTTGTCAGCATTTTGAAATTTGCAATTCATTGTTATTTCTCGGCCTAAATGAATATTTATTGTCACACTCAATTTGTATTTTAATTTTGTATTATTTATGTGAAGAGGGCTCTGAAAATCATTTAAGCTTTAGGCCTAAAAAACCTGCCCCTGGCTAGCGGCATCACTTATAAGATGGGGCAGTCTTGGCAGGGAGCAGAAGATTGTTGCTTTGGGGGCTGTGGTATTGAACGGGTTATCAGTAGTGGTTTTTTTCTGTTTTTTTTTTTGAAGGGATAAGCCTAGGTTAAGTTAGAAATGACCATTAGACATCCAAATGGAGCTAGACAGTTGAATCAATAGGTCTAGAGCTCAAGAGTTCTGGGCTGGAGACATCAGTTTGAGCATAATTAGAGCACAGTTGCTGTTTAAAGCCCAAGAGTCTGTCTATGCAATTACCTGGGGAAGGAGTTTATAGAGATGGAAGAGAAGCAGGTTCCTGACAGACTTCTCGGGTCATCAACGTTTAGAAATTTAGTAAAAAAAAAAAAAGAAAGAAAGACTCAAGAGGCTTGGCGGCAATAGCTGAGTGGGGAAGCCAGGAAAGTGGGAGCCCAGAGGCCTGGAGGAAATGACTCCATGGAAATGGGGAGGTCAGTCAGGCCAAACCCTGCTGCAAGGCCAAGAAAGACAAAGATGGAGCTGGCCCAGGGCTTTGTTCACTGGTAACTCTGACAAGCGGAGAAGGTAATGGCACCCCACTCCAGTACTCTTGCCTGGAAAATCCCATGGATGGAGGAGCCTGGTGGGCTGCAGTCCATGGGGTCGCTGAGGGTCGGACACGACTGAGCGACTTCACTTTCACTTTCCACTTTCATGAATTGGAGGAGTAAATGGCAACCCACTCCAGTGTTCTTGCCTGGAGAATCCCAGGGACGGGGGAGCCTGGTGGGCTGCCGTCTATGGGGTCGCACAGAGTCGGACACGACTGAAGCGACTTAGCAGCAGCCGCAGGAACTCTGACAAGAGTCATTTCTCTAAAGTAGTGGATAAAGAACAACTGGGTTTGGAGAGTTTGGGAGCGTGTGGGTGGTGAGGAAGCAATGACGATGCCTGGACACATCCCTCTTAAAGAGTGTAGCTTGGTGGAAGCAGAAAAGGCAACAGTAGTTAGAGGAGTGTGGGCCCAGAGGAATGTAGTTGGATTTTCTTTTTAAATGTGTGATATTCAGGGGTATTTCGGGGAAGGCAATGGCACCCCACCCCAGTACTCTTGCCTGGAAAATCCAATGGACGGAGTAGCCTGGTGGGCTGCAGTCCATGGGGTCGCTAAGAGTCGGACACGACTGAGTGACTTCACTTTCACGTTTCACTTTCGTACATTGGAGAAGGAAATGGCAGCCCATTCCAGTGTTCTTGCTTGAAGAATTCCAGGGACAGGGGAGCCTGGTGGGCTGCCGTCTATGGGGTCACACGGAGTCGGGCACGACTGAAGTGACTTAGCAGCAGCAGCAGCAGCAGCAAGGGTATTTGTGTGTGGATGGGAATGAACCAGTAGAAAGGAAAATTGATGATGCGGGAAAGAATGAGGATAATTGCTGAGGAATCTGGGTCCAAATGGAAACAGTTAGCTTAAGTGAGAGCCAGGATGGAGGGATGGTGGAAAGCGTGGTTACCAGCACAGGTTGAGGATGGATCTGGTGCTGGGCACTGAGGTGTCCTCATCGGATCACATCTGTTTTCTCTGTACAGCGTGGACATTTGGAGTCAGAGAACAGCTCTCCTCTTCTGACTACTGGGGCTGAGGGACAAGAGAAAAAGCGTTGAAGATTTGAGATGAAAAAAGAAGCGTAAGTAGCTCTTGAGTGGAAAGCAGCATGGCTTTGCTGTTGTACGGTTGCTGCTGTTCTGTTGCTCAGCCGTGTCCGACTCTTTTGTGACCCCATGGACTATAGCCCGCTAAGTTCATCTGTCCAAAGGATTGTCCAGACAAGAATACCGGAATGGGTTGCCATTTCCTTCTCCAGGGAATATTCCCGACCCAGGGATCGAACCCGTGTCTCCTGCATTGGCAGGCAGGTTCTTTACTGCTGAGCCACAGGAGTGGCCTGCTGCTTGTATACTTTTCTACAAAATCGTAAGCTTTTTGAGAGANTGTCCAAAGGATTGTCCAGACAAGAATACCGGAATGGGTTGCCATTTCCTTCTCCAGGGAATATTACCGACCCAGGGATCGAACCCGTGTCTCCTGCATTGGCAGGCAGGTTCTTTACTGCTGAGCCACAGGGGTGGCCTGCTGCTTGTATACTTTTCTACAAAATCGTAAGCTCTTTGAGGGACGAGCCTGTGATACCCATTTCCAGAAACCCTATAGAGCCAATATGGCATCTGGCACAAGTAGGCTCCTGAGGCACTCCTGTTGGATAGGTGGGTGGGTGGATGAATGGGAGCACTCTTAGAGAAATCCAAATGTAGAAATAAACTTCATCAAATGAAGTAAAAGACTTCACCCAATGATGTGGGGCAGGGAGTATATGAGTGATCAGGACGATTTTCCATGGGAGTGTGGCATGAATAAAGATGTAAGTGTAGCATCTTCTGACTTTTCCCCAATTTGGGCAGATGATTTACATTCATCATGTGATTTTTTAAAAAATCCACCTCTCTAGTATACGTCGATACTGCTGCTAAGTCACTTCAGTCGTGTCCGACTCCGTGCGACCCCATAGACGGCAGCCCACCAGGCTCCCCTGTCCCTGGAATTCTTCAAGCAAGAACACTGGAATGGGCTGCCATTTCCTTCTCCAATGTACGAAAGTGAAACGTGAAAGTGAAGTCACTCAGTCGTGTCCGACTCTTGGCTACCCCAGGGACTGCAGCCTACCAGGCTCCTCCGTCCATGGGATTTTCCAGGCAAGAATACTGGAGTGGGGTGCCATTGCCTTTTCCAGTATACATCGATACAAGGTCTAGTTTTGATCTCCTTTTCGCTTAAATACTTATCAATTGTAGCTCAATCGGTAAAGAATTTGCCTGCAGTGCAGGAGACCCGGGTTCGATCCCTGGGTAAGGAAGATTCCCTGGAGAAGGAAATGGCAACCCACTCCAGTATCCCTGCCTGGAAAATCTCATGGACAGAGGAACCTGGTGGATTGCAGTCCATGGGGTCGCAAAGAGTCCGGCATGACTGAGTGGCTAACACACACATGCATGTTTGAGACTGTGGGGAGATACATTCATATGTGTTGGGGAGAGGGGCTCAAGTGTGCTGTGCCTTGAAAGTTGTGCTAAAGAGTTTGGATTCCACTGAAATTAGCAGCATGTATGTGGTACCCAGGCTGAGACTTTTATCTGAAGGCTTAATGAATACAACCTGGAAAAACTGAAATTTTAAACCGCTACTAGTTTCATGTCACTCAAAAAGTAGAAACTTAAAAAAGGACAGACTTCTGTTTCTTGGGAAGCCATCTGAATGGGTCTTTATACTACAAAAATGTAAAATGTGTGGCTCTCTAAAATGAAGATGTTATTAACTCCAGAGGCTAAGCTCCTCTGTAAGATAAGGGAACAGGTTACTGCTGAGGGTGCAGAAAGAGTTGCATCTCTGCAGATATTTCCATTAGAAAAATGGTTTCTTACAACCCACTGGCAGATGCTTGTGTTCTACTTGGATGGATGTGTTCTTGTTCAGGCAATGTTCATCGGAGGCCAAAGGCAAAAGGGTGGGAATGGTGAGTGGAAAATGACTTCACCTTACTAAGGGGACTGGTTTGGGTTTGGCAGGATTTAACCTGGTCTGAACTTCTGGTCTCCTGCCCATCATATCACTGAAGATTGACTAGCCCAGAAAGTACTATTATAAGAGGGCTGTATTATGATGTGGTTGTCCAGAAATCCTCCTACAGAGGAAAGCTATGTTTCTCTTGAAAGGAATGAATATCATTGCTCTCAATCACTCAGAGAAGAGCTAGATCATAGAACAGGAAATAAAGATTGGGAAGGTTGATCTTAGACTAGAGAAGAGGAGAAATTCCTTTCATTCACTGGGACTTGAGTGATGGATCCGCATGCTTTGAGTACTTCCACAGATGGGTGTGATGACTGTTTTGTAGGCAGGTCAAATTTTCGGACACGACTGAGCGACTTCACTATATATTTACTATATAAGTCAGTATATCAGCCTGTATATTCAGAGAAACCATATCTTACATTATCTCTTAGTCCCCTCAGGTTGAGGAAAGTCTCAGCCTCTTCCTGTGCTTCCCCCAGCCTTAAGTCAAGTTCAGCCTAAGCAAGGTAGTGGGGAAAGAAGAATGTGCTGGGACATGTTCGGGTCCTAATGAGGAAGGGCAGAATAGGGCCCTTCTCAGAGGCCAGTGTGATGAAAGTATTGTACAAACTGCCATGTACCACAGCACAGCGATCCCTGGGGACCATGGGCAGCAGTGGTAGGAGCTTGGTGGTTTTGCAAGGATGTTATTAGACATGAGACATCCCATAAGGGATTCTCTGAAATAACTGGGAGAGATTCTATAGGAGAAGCCAGTGGCCAAAATCATACTTTAGCAATTTAATAAAAAGTGTTAGGGTTTAAGTAGGTCATATAAAGCAATTCCATATCCCTCTTCCAAATTTGAAATGGATAGAGATTTAGACATAAGGGTCAAAATATGAAAATATCAGCCTATTGTCACCAGCACTGACTTGGATGTTGCATACAAATGACGGCAAATGGGCAGACAGCAGATACACCAGCCCTGCCGGGGCAGTATTCCTTGGAGGAAAACAGAGACAGAAGCAGTAGAAAATGTGTGGGTGCCCACTGCCCTCTGCCTTCTAGGCATGACCGCTGGAGCCAGATGTCAGATCCCAGGAAACAGACCCTGACTCTTAGGCTGTGAACTTTTAAAGATATGTTTTTTAAGGAAACAGGCTTTCCTGGTGACTCATAAGGTAGAGAATCTGCCTGCAACGCAAGAGACCTGGGTTTGATCCCTGGGTCAGGAAGATCCCCTAGAGAAGAGAATGCCTACCTACTCCAGTATTCTTACCTAGAGAATTCCATGAACAGAGGAGCCTGGCGGGCTACTGTCACAAAGAGCTGGACACTACTGAGTGACTAACACTTTTATTTACACTGTTAATGAAACACCAAGCCATCCTCTGGAGTATTTGGTGGTCAGAGTGCAACACAAGTTTCTAGTATAGTAGAAGCCTGGCGCTGGCCCCTCCCCTTGTATAATTAGCTCTTGGGTGCTGGGGAGGGGTGGGTCCAGGCTTTGCCTCTGCAGCTATAGCAGCATGGCTCATCCCAGGATTCAGGACCTTTCTCCTGGCCTGTTCTGGAGGCTGCATCCAAGCCTAGAGATTACCTACTACTACTACTACTACTGCTAAGTCGCTTCAGTCGTGTCCAACTCTGTGCGACCCCATAGACGGCAGCCCACCAGGCTCCACGTCCCTGGGATTCTCCAGGCAAGAACACTGGAGTGGGTTGCCATTTCCTTCTCCAATGTGAGAACGTGAAAAGTGAAAGTGAAGTCGCTCAGTCGTGTCCCACTCTTCGCGACCCCATGGACTGCAGCCTACCAGGCTCTTCCGCCCATGGGATTTTCCAGGCAAGAGTACTGGGGTGGGGTGCCATTGCCTTCTCCAAGAGATTACCTAAGACTGGCTGATTCTAGCGCGGGGCTGTAACTTGCTTCCTGAGATCTTTGCAGCCAACTCCTTTTCTAGAAAGCCGATTGGTAAGAATCAGTCTCAGTCAAATTAAGACATATCTTTCTGAGCCTCACCCAACTACAGGCCTTCTTGAGGAGAGGCAAGGTCTACCTAAGTGAGTTTACTTGTCAGTGGAGCAGAAAATGTACATGTCCTGAGGCAGGCTACTGTGAAAGAGAATATCCAGAGAAGGCTGAATTTCAGTCTTCTCCCAAATCATCAATCAGCTTATTCATTCATCTTCCCTTGGGGAGGAGGAGTGAAGAATTGGAAAGTCTTCAGAAAAACCTTCCACTGATGCTTTCCATTCCTGGGAAAGGAATACAAGTTTCTTGTCCTTTATGGAAATGTACAGCAGCTCTGAATTAAAAGTGAACTGGATCTAAAAGTTCTGGACATGGATGACGGTGATGGTTCCACAACAATATAAATGTATTTGCTACCCCTGAACCATTCACTAAAAAATGGTTACAATGGTAAATTTTAGTTATGTGTGTTTTTACTATTGTAAAGCAAACAAATGAACAAAGTGAATCTAATCCTGGGTTTTGTTTTGCTTTATTTTGAACAGTTAATATATTCACAAGATTTTAAATTTAAAAAACGAAATGGCACCTCTTCTGTCTTTCTGAGCCAATCCATGTTCTTCTCCAGAGGCAAACAATAAATACCAGCATTTTGGTATTCTTTCAGAGATATTTTATGCAGACACAAGCAAATACTTTAAAAAAATTTTTTTTTTTTTTGGACACAAATGGTATCAAACTTACACGGTTCTACAGTTTGCTTTTTCAGCTTAATGAAATCTCTTGAGGACCGTTTCAGATCAGTATATCAGAGTTCCAGCATTCATAGTTACCTATTTTGCCATGCACGGATGGCTCACAGTTGATTTAATTAGTCCTCCTTTATAGTGCAAATCTAGATGTTTCTACCCTTTTACTATCCCAAACACTAAAGAACCTCTAATATGTTTCATTTCTCACCTGTATCTACCCACAAGATACATTTCCAAACAAGGAATTATCTAACCATGGTTTTAATCGTTTTTAACACAGGCAAACTTAACCCTAATACTCTTTCTAAAGCTAACTGGTTACTTTTCTTCTGGTTACACTAGGTCTTCCCTGCTGTACGCAGGCTTTCTCTAGTTGTGAGTGGGGACAGCTCTTCGTTGCGGTGCACAGGCCCCTCACAGCAGTGGCTTCTCACGTTGCACAGCCTCTCGGTGCACAGGCTTCAGTGTTGCAGGACGTGCAGGAGCTGCAGTGCGCAGGCTTAGTTGCTCTGAGACAGGTAGAATCTTCCCCGCCCGGGGATCGAACCCACGCACCCTGCATCGGCGGGTGGATTCTTACCTGCTGTACCACCGGGGAAGCCCTTAACTCTTAGTACTCTTGAATAGACACTGGAACTGAGTAAGGCCTCTAATCTGACAAGCTAGCCGGGAAAGTGGTGATATGTATCCCACTCATCAACCAATGCACCACACTTCTGTATGTGTAATAAAGTGGGAAGACCATCAAGTGAACCCCAAGAAATGATGTCCATTTTCCAAGAGAAACTCTTTGTGACAGCAGTCTCGTCCATCTATAAGTGCCTGACTATACAGGTGTTTTCCTTAATTCCTTACATTTTCCCCAATATAATTTCCTCATATTTCTATATATGTTATCTGTTTTGTTCTGTAATAATTCAAGAACTCCATTAAGTTATCCAGAGAAAATGACTACATGCTATATGACAGGTAAGAAAATAAATGAATAGAGGCCAAGTGAAACTGCAGCTAGTTTGATGTCACCCAGCAAGTTAGTGGAAGAGTCTGGATTAAGATTCAGGCTGAAAATAATAAGAGGGACTTCCCTGGCAGTCCAGTGGTTAAGACTTCGTCTTCCAGTGCAGGGGGGATGTGGGTTCTGTCCCTGGTCTGGCAGCTAAGATCCCACGTGCCTCTGGCAAAAAAAACCACAAACTTAAAACAGAAGCAATATTGTAACAAATTCAATAAAGACCTTTAAAAAGTCCACATAAAGAAAGAAATGACCCAGCTCAATAACCTACTTCTGTGCCTTTTCACTAATCTATATTGTCCTATTTATCTAGCTCCCGGCAATAAAGGAACTGTTCTGAACATACTAGGCTTAGGAGAGATCTCATAAAGGAACTGTTCTGAACATACTAGGCTTAGGAGAAGTCTCAGTTTATAGATGGCCAACGACTGCCTCACTGTTTATAACTTTGCCCTGATGCTCCCTTATGCTGAAGAGGAACAGAGATGATCTCTCAGAAATAAAAGATAAGTCTGAGCTTCGGTTGATACCACTACCCAGGAGGAACCAGAGGGGAATGAATTTTGATTTTGCAGCATGGGAAAGACTTTTTCATATTATGTGCACTAAAATGCTATGAACTACTTAAAAACCCTTACCATGCAGTGCAACGCAGGGTGGCATGGAAAAGGACAACTCCAGCATTGCAAGCCATTCTGGGGTCACCAGACAATAGCCATTGTACCGAGGGGAATAACTCTGTGTGTATATATTTGGTCAACAAGGAATTTACTCAGGCTAATCTTTGAGCCATAGTAGACACAGTAACGAATTCTTCAAAGTTAGTATTTCTAACCTTGGTCTGTGAAAGAGTCTGTTCTGAGTGCTAAAACAAGCTAGCCTCAAATCTTACACCTACCTCTGTCACAGTGAGGCAGTGGCTGTATGGGGTGGGGGTGGGGGGACTGTACTCCCGTGATCACAGAAGTGAGGTCATCACCAGGGCTCAATGAATGGTTCCCATTGCTTAGGAGGCTAGGAAATGAGTTTTCCAGTGTGCTTGGGAGAAAAAGAAGAATGTAAATACAGCGATCTCTGGAGAAAGAAGTGGCAACCTACTCCATTGTTCTTGCCTGGAGAATTCCATGGACAGAGGAGCCTGGCGAGCTACAGTCCATGGGGTTGCAAAGAGTCGGACATGACTGAGCAATTAACACACACAGGCAGCAATCTCTCTGCTCTATCAACATAAACAATCTTAGAATTTCAATGGCAAAGGACACAGAAGAGGGTACCACATAGGGAAGAACTGAGACAATGAAAAGAAGAAAGATCTGAACAGAATCAGATAGAGATATACAGACAAATCTTTGGTAAAAAAAAAAAAGAATGTGGAAATTGATTCCATAATTAGGCTGTCTATTATTGATGACTTTGAGACTGTGTAACAAACTGCACATCCTTCTCACTTCATAACTGGAGTCAATCATTCTCAGTTGGCCATTAATAAGGTCGTGGGTTAAAGAACCATGCTGGGTATTTCTAACATGAGGTGTTTGGGCAAGGAGAGTCTTACAATTGAGGTCAAGGTTCTTGGCCCAGGGCACAGAGCAAGATGGGGTTCACCTTCAGGATGGCCATCCTGGGCAGATTTATTCCTATGAGCCATGCTACACACTTCTCTTCAAGCCTGGAAAAACTAGTGAGTGAGCAAGCATCAAACGCTGAGTCCCTGGCAGAGTTATTCTAAAACCACACACCAAGACAAATCTCAGGGAAGTTAAAAAACAAACAATAATAACCAAGGCATCCCAGCTATTCTAAATAGGGCGGGAGCTTTGTTACTTCAAACCCAAATTCCTGTGAACTTGGCAACCTCTCAGTTCTGAAACAAACATCCCTTGCCAGCCACGATGTTTAAACAACACAGCTGAGCCCTATCCTCTGAAGTAGAAGCCTTCTCTAACCTCAGAAATGTGTCTGTGTAGAGGGGCCCGTGACAGTGGGTTTATGAGAAGGTGATTGTGTTAGAGTGTGTGTCTGGTTTATTGTGTGTATTTATGTTACTCTGTCTACCTGCGTGTGTGTGTGTGTGTCTGCATGTTTGTGAAATCCAGACCAGGAGAGAGGAAGGTAACTCAAGTGGCTCCAAGTTTTACCTTAAATCATGTGAAACTCTAGTTAATTGGCTAAAGAGAAAAAGAAACCTGCAGGGAACTGACATTAGGGCCATTAAGAACCTCCCGGAGGACCTAACCTTTGCTGGCTCTGTAATCACAAGCACCTGCACAGTTCTGCCTGGCTGAGGACCGAGCAGGGTGTACCTGGCGGCCAATATCTGCCTGGAGGAAGGAAGACAGGACTGCAACCCGAGCAGAGAAGTGCCAGCCCCTCTCCTGTGCTCAGCTGCTGCACGCAGGTGCACCGTGCGTGGGTCTGCCTGTCAGCTGGCACTGAATCCTACCACCCCGTTCCAGGCCTGACTATCTGCTCTGTGTTCCCAGAGACCTGTTGCCCTTTGCCTGTGTGCACCCAGGAAGACTCTGGTTTCTATAACAACAGACCCCGTCCCCCCAGAGTTTCCCCTCACTCTGATTTAGGCCACCTGCCAATCTGCCCCGACTCTGCCCAGCCGTCAGCCTGGCCACGCTTGTCCCCACCCAGACACCAGCACTGAGCATCAGTGTTTCCCACGGGTGCAAAGAGGAAAATGGAGAATCAGTAAATGTCAATGAGAGGAGAGCCGCTGTAAGTCATTCTAATCTTGCCACAGTTCGCATTGCCTTCACCACTGCTTTATCTAGGTTCTTGAACGCTTACAGCGAGATTAGGAAATCGGCCATCATTGGCTTGCAGTGACATTTTCTCAATAATCTTTTTGAACGGCAGTTGGTTCAAGATGTTTTCAGATCTAGACACAGCATCGTGCCACATTTATGGCCGTGATATCTTTTGCTGGAGTTGTTTTTTCGCTTGTGGGCTTTTTCTCAGAGTCCATCTTGGTGGGAAGAGAGCGGGTAAAGTGTTGCTCTTGTGACCTCGCTGCAAACTGGAAGGAATCATGCTCTCAAGTCTGAAGGATCGTGACTGTTGTATTGTGACCACATTCACATTTTCAGTCTTCCTCATAACTAGAAGAGCCACTTGACAAATGTGTGCTCTGAAGGCGCCAACAGAACTGCCTATTTCAATGTGGCTCTGGGCGCTGCAGGCTGCATAAGCAATTGCCTTTACAGCTGTAGGGCCAAGCGTGAGCATCAGTCCTCTGGGTGGGTTCGGAGCCAGTTCCTTCCCCACCATTCTCAGTTGCTAAGAGCAGGTGACCTCACAAACCATTTTAGCAACTTTCACTGCTGGGAATCATTCTCTTGGGAACCTCAGAAGCTGGCAAAGTAAATCTTGTGCTCTGTTTATATTCTGATAACACTGACTAAAAACCTCTCCTTTAAAGAGGAAAGGTTTATCCCAAACAAAGGCAACTGACGAAAGAGATTCCTGTCGTGTGGCTTTGACGGTGTTAATGGAATAATAGTAATTGCTTAAATTTTGATAAGGGTTCCAGAGTTCTCTTCTGAGCTCCATTTCATTTGATATTTGCGGTTACCACGTGAAGGAGGCAGGGTTGACCTTGACCAGCTTCCCTATCAGCAGCTCAGTGGGATTAAATGACTTGCCAGTGTCACAAGGTGAGTCATTGGCACCGATTGCAATGCAAACATTCTGACAAATAAGTTAGCTGGCTTTCTGTTCTGCCACTCCACTAAACTAAAATAATCCTGGGGATTAAAAAAGAAAATGTAATAGCCACTCATGCACAGGCCCCTGGAAAATTCACAGGCTGCTGAAAGGGCTCCATTTCGGTGATGAAAGTAAATACCAAGCTGCTGATTTTGAGCAAAAACAGCCGATGCAAGTCAACGTGAAATATTCATATATTCATCCATTTGAAAGAAATCTGATGGCAGGAATTTGCTCCCAAATTCTCAGATTTTTGCATGTGCCAGCATCTGTGCAAATGCGTGTCATTCTCTGCAACCTCCATGCCCACAGGAGGAGGCAGATTCTCTGAGTATGCAGATGAGACAGGACCTCAGGGATGATTTTGTGCCACCCATTCTGTTGCGGGTACGAAGCAGGTGCAGAGAGCAGTGCTTTTTCCAAGGTCAGAAGTGTCAGAAGTAAGACCAGACCCCAGATTTTCAGACACCACAGTCAGTTCGGAGTGACACCTCTGAGCCCCTGAGTAGTTCCAAGTCACTAAAGTACCACTAAATTATGCTCAGGGCAGTACTTAAGCAGATGAGTGCAGTCAGGCCCTTTTAGCAGGATGAAGAGCAACAAATGGCCCCCCACTCCAGTGCTCTTGCCTGGAGAAACCCAGGGAAGGAGGAGCCTGGTGGGCTGCAGTCCATGGGATCGCAAAGAGTCGGACATGACTGAGAGACTTCACTTTCATGCATTGGAGAAGGAAATGGCAACCCACTCCAGTGTTCTTGCCTAGAAAATCCCAGGAACAGGGGAGCCTTGTGGGCTGCCGTCTAGGGGTTGCACAGAGTTGGACATGACTGAAGCAACTTAGCATCAGCAGAGCAACAAAAGCTGGAATCAAAGGCCTGCGGCTTAAGGTTGTTCTGACAGCGGGGCTTTCCAGAGGGCAGGCTCACAGCAAATCACCCTCAACTCCGCTTTGTCCCGGAGCCTCAGGCCTTGGTGTGTGAAGCCAGAGCTGGCTGGTGCCCGGTGTGGTGTGATGGAGGGGACAGGATTTGGCTCTGGGCTCCCCATGCTTTCCACATGGCTTCATTTATCAGCCAGGACACAGTGCGAGTCCCAGAAAACCAGGCCAAAACAATTGTGACCAATGGCGCAAGGGGTGACAGTATTTATTTAGGGGCTTTCTCAGAAGGCTTTCCAAATATTCTATGGGGAGATTTATTTTCAAACCTCAGTCCAAGACCAAAGCACTCAGTTATGTCTGCCTCTTTGCTCAAAGTGTCCCTGAGCTGCTTTCAGCAAGCTTCTCAAAGAATC
>SJYX01021038.1:131871-144586 GCA_006410675.1 Oreotragus oreotragus | reverse complement strand
TGTACAGTTCTTCTGTGTATTCTTGCCACCTCTTCTTAATATCTTCTGCTTCTGTTAGGTCCATACCATTTCTATCCTTTATCGAGCCCATCTTTGCATGAAAAGTTCCCTTGGTATCTCTAATTTTCTTGAAGAGATCTCTAGTCTTTCCCATTCTGTTGTTTTCCTCTATTTCTTTGCATTGATCGCTGAGGAAGTCTTTCTTATCTCTCCTTGCTATTGTTTGGAACTCTGCATTCAGATGCTTATGTCTTTTCTTTCTTCCTTTGCTTTTCTCTTCTCTTCTTTTCACAGCAATTTGCAAGGCCTCCTCAGACAGCCATTTTGCTTTTTTGCATTTCTTTTCCATGTGGATGACCTTGATCCCTGTCTCCTCTACAATGTCATGAACCTCTGTCCATAGTTCATCAGGCACTCTATCATATCTAGGCCTTTAAATCTATTTCTCACTTCCACTGTATAATCATAAGGGATTTGATTTAGGTCATACCTGAATGGTCTAGTGGTTTTCCCTACTTTCTTCAATTTAACTCTGAATTTGGCAATAAGGAGTTCATGATCTGAGCCACAGTCAGCTCCATCTCTTCTTTTCACAGCTATTTGTAAGGCCTCCTCAGACAGCCATTTTGCTTTTTTGCATTTCTTTTCCATGTGGATGACCTTGATCCCTGTCTCCTCTACAATGTCATGAACCTCTGTCCATAGTTCATCAGGCACTCTATCATATCTAGGCCTTTAAATCTATTTCTCACTTCCACTGTATAATCATAAGGGATTTGATTTAGGTCATACCTGAATGGTCTAGTGGTTTTCCCTACTTTCTTCAATTTAACTCTGAATTTGGCAATAAGGAGTTCATGATCTGAGCCACAGTCAGCTCCCGGTCTTTTGTTGACTGTATAGAGCTTCTTTCTCCATCTTTGGCTGCAAAGAATATAATCAATCTGATTTCGGTGTTGACCATCTGGTGATGTCCATGTGTAGAGTCTTCTCTTGTGTTGTTGGAAGAGGGTGTTTGCTATGACCAGTGCATTCTCTTGGCAAAATTCTATTAACCTTTGCCCTGCTTCTTTCCGTACTCCAAGGCCAAATTTGCCTGTTACCCCAGGTGTTTCTTGATTTCCTACTTTTGCATTCCAGTCCCCTATAATGAAAAGGACATCTTTTCTGGGTGTTAGTTCTCAAAGGTCTTGTAGGTCTTCATAGAACCATTCAACTTCTTCTTCAGCATTACTAGTTGGGGCATAGGCTTGGATTACTGTGATATTGAATGGTTTGCCTTGGAAACGAACAGAGATCATTGTGTCGTTTTTGAGATTGCATCCAAGTGCTGCATTTCGGACTCTTTTGTTGACCATGATGGCTACTCCATTTCTTCTAAGGGATTCCTGCCCACAGTAATAGATATAATGGTCATCTGAGTTAAATTCACCCATTTCAGTCCATTTTAGTTCGCTGATTCCTGGAATGTCGACGTTCACTCTTGCCATCTCTTGTTTGACCACTTCCAATTTGCCTTGATTCATGGACCTGACATTCCAGGTTCCTATGCAATATTGCTCTTTACAGCATCGGATCTTGCTTCTATCACCAGTCGCATCCACAGCTGGGTATTGTTTTTGCTTTGGCTCCATCCCTTTATTCTTTCTGGAGTTGTTTCTCCACTGATCTCCAGTAGCATATTGGGCACCTACCGACCTGAGGAGTTCCTCTTTCAGTCCCTTCATTTTGCCTTTCCGTGCTGTTCACAGCCGCAGCTTAGCATACCACGGTTTCTCCATTTTTCTATGGAGGGACAGCCAGTTGCTTTTCTGTGGTTGTAGGTGTGAACATGCTTCTGCATGTATCCTTGTGCACTTGTGCAAAGTTTCTTTCATGCAGACACCCAGAAGTGGAATTGGTAAGTAAGAGGGAATATATGCTTTCCTTCCCTTAATATTGACAAATTGCTCTCCCAAGTGGTTATACCAATTCACATTCCTACCAGATTCCAAATTTCTATTTTCCTACATCCTCACCATCCTTTGTGAGACTTAAATTTTTCCAGTCTGACAGATGTAAAGGCATTTTGTTGTCTTAATTTACATTTCCCTGATTATATATAGGCTTAAGCACTTTTATATGTTTGCTAGCCAGGAATGTGTCTGCATGTATGTGTGTGTGAGAAAGAGAGAGAGAGAAAGGGAAAGACTAGTTCTAATATTTTGCTCCTTTGAAAATGCTGGTTTATCCTTTGCTTATACATTTATAACTGTCCTTTATTTACTCTGGTTATTATTTGAATTGCAGATATCTTCTCCTGAACTGTATCTAGCCTTTTTATTTTGTTTATGATATCCTCTGTTATAAATAACTTCTAAAACTTAATATAGTCAAAATCATAAATCTTTTAAAAGATTTGGGGGTATTTGTTCTTTATTTAATAAATCTGTTCATGATTCTACACCCAAGATATTCTCCCATATTGTTTCTTAAAAATTCTAAAATTTTGCTCTTTGCATTTAAATTTTTGTCCATCTGGAATTTACTTTTGCTTATATGGTGAAGTAGGAATCTAATTTTATCTTTTTCCAAATAGAAAGTTAAGTGTTTCAGCACTTCGTAAGGATAGTCCAGCCTTTCTCAGTGTTTGAAATGCCATTTCTGTTATATACAAGTTCCCATGCATAAATGGGTCAGTTCTTAGACTCTCTATATCATTCTCTTGGTCCATTTACTTATCCCTGTGCTGTAAAGTAATTTTAATATTTTTATAGCTAATAACTACACTTCAGTTCAGTTCAGTCGCTCAGTCGTGTCCAACTCTTTGCGACCCCATGAATTGCAGCGTGCCAGGCCTCCCTATCCATTACCAACTCCCAGAGTTTACCCAAACTCACGTGCATCGAGTCCGTGATGCCATCCAGCCATCTCATCCTCTGTCGTCTCCTTTTCCTCCTGCCCCCAATCCCTCCCAGCATCAGAGTCTTTTCCAGTGAGTCAACTCTTCACATGAGGTGGCCAAAGTACTGGAGTTTCAGCTTTAGCATCAGTCCTTAGCAGTTGATATAGTGAGTCCCTCATTCTTTGTCCTCAAATTTGTCTTTTTTTTAGTTTTCCAGCTTTACTGAGATATAATTGATAATATTTTTAAGTTGTACAACATGATGATTACATATATGCATGTGTATATATACACATATAGTCAAATGATTACCACAATAATATTAGTTACCATATCCATCACCTCACATAGCTACACCATTTGTGTGTGTATGTGCTGAAACATTTAAGATTTACTGTCAGCAATTTCAGATATATAATACAGCACTGTTGATTATAGACTCAAATTTGTTTTGACTTCCATTAGTCACTATTCTTCCAATATTTAGGATTAGCTATTTGATTCCTATGAAAAATGCTATTGGAATAGATAACAGCAGTGCATCACAATAGATTAATATGAGGAGATGCTGCCATTTGTATAATATGGAGTCTTCCCAGTCAGAAATACATCTTTCTACATAGGCCTTCTTGATAAATGATATATTTATATTATTTAATAGATTTATACATTTCCCTATAAAGACTGTATACATTTTTGTTAGCTATATTGTGAAGTTTTTATAGCACTCACTAATACCATAAATAGTATCTTTTTGAGAATTGTGTTTTCTAAACTTGTTGTGGGCTTCCCAGGCAGTGTTAGTGGTAAAGAACCCACCTGCCAATGCAGGAGACGGAGAGGCGTGTTCCATCCCTGGGTCAGGAGGATCCCTTGGAGGAGGGCATGGCAACCCATTCCAGTATTCTTGCTGAGAGAGTCCCAGGGACAGGGGGCCTGGCAGGCTACAGTCCATAGGGTCAGAAACCACTGAAGCGACTTAACACCGTACACACAAACATTTGTTGCAGATATTCAGGAACTATTTTTAAAAATTCATTTTAAACTAGATAACTTGTTAATTTCCTTATTCCTTCTAATAGTTGCCTATTCTCTTCTCTTGGAATTTGGAAGATAGTATCCATAAATAATGATAGTCATTTTTCATTGTGAATCTTTATTAATTTTATTTCTTCTTCTTGTCATTACTTCATCGGATAGTACTTAAAAAGTACCAGTGAATAAGGACTTTTGAGAATAGTTATCCTTGTCTCCATTCTGAACATGAGTGGAATTATTTTAGAGATACGCTGAGCAAAATTTCGACTATAGATTACAGTTATTCTTTCTATTCCTAGTATGCTAAGGGAATTTGTTTATGAATGGGTATTGAACGTTATTAATATATTTTTTGCATCTTTTGAGGTGATCACATGTTATTTCTTATTTCTCATGTGTGCAGAAAATTACATGAATAGCTTTCCTATTGTATTCTATTTTTAAGCTTTCAATCCATGAGTAACCCAACGTGGTTATGGTGTATTATTTTAACACTGCTAGGTTCAGTTTGCTAATGTTTGATTTCAAAATTGTATATATTTTTTAACAAATGAAATTCTCCTATATTTTGTGTTTTTTTGTAATGTTTTTTTTCCAATTTCTGTTGTCAAGTTTATATTATTATCATATAATGAATTGGAAAACATTTCTCTCTCTCTTTTTTCTTTTTTTCTGGAACAGATTGCAAAAGATAATAATTCAGTTTTCCTTGAAAGTTGGGAAAAAATTTACCCATAAAAGTCCCTGAGGTGTCAATTATTTTTTTATATAGATTTTTAAATTACTGATTAAATACTTAAAAGGCTATGTGTCTATTCCATTTATCTTTTTTTATTTTTTGAGTTTTATTTTCTGTATGTGTTTCCATTTCACCTAAAATATCAGTAAAGTCAAACATAGTAGTCCCATGACTTGTTAAATATATATTATATCTACTGTTACATCTTTTTATTTTTTTCTTTCCCAGAATGGTTCATTTATACCATCTTTCTGTTTCTCCTGATCTTTTGCCTTCATTGGCTGCCTCAGTTGTTTGTTTTTCTACTTCATTAATTTTTGTCCTTAGATATCTTCTCTCCTTTGTCTTTTCTTGGGTTCACACATGACTTTTTTCTGACTTCTTTAATTAGATATGTTCATTAGTCCTCAGACTTTCTTCTTTTCGGGTTTAGTATATGTGTATGTGTGTCTCTGACTCTTTGACCCCATGGACTATAGTCCTCTAGGCTCCTCTGTTCATGGGATTTTTCAGGCAAGAATACTGGAGTAGGTTGCCATTTCCTTCTCCAAGGGACCTTCCTAACCCAGGGATTGAACCCACTGTTTCCTGTGTCTTCTTGCATTGGCAGGCAGGTTCTATACCACGGAGCAACCTGAAGTGTAAGAGAGTGTTGCTTGCTCAGTTGTGTCCAACTCTTTTCCACTCCATGGTCTATAACCCACTAGGCTCCTCTGTCTAGATAATCCTCTGGGATGATCCAGGCAAGAATACTGGAGCGGGTAGCCATTTCCTACTCCAGGGGATCTTCCTGACCCAGTGTTCAAATCCACATCTTTTTGTGTCTCCTTCATTGGCAGGCAGGTTCTTTACCACTGTGCCACATCCATAATGTTCTCTCTCATTGCACTTAATTTAGCTACATCTCACAATTTTGATATGCAGTTTTTCCCTGATGCAACTCTAAATACTTAAAATTTTTCTTTATGACTTCTATTTTTTTTTCTTTTTTGTATTTATTTATTTTTTTACATGAACTCCCAAACATGAACCCCCCTCCCACCTCCCACCTCACATCTTCCCTCCAGATCATCCCCATACACCAGCCCCAAGCATCCTTCAGTAGTATTTAAAATTTTCCAAGCATCTGCTTCCATTTTTTGAGGTTATGTTTTTGTAATTTGCTTTCAGTTTAATAGCATTTTGAAAGGGAATGTGTTCCGTATGATATTGATTCATTTATTACTGTTAGATACTTGCTTTGTGGTCAAGCATGTGGTCATTTAAAAATAAATTCAATCTGTACCCTCTAATTGTTAGATATAGGAAATGTCATGTTATTAAATGTGTTGTTTAAATTGTTTATTTTGTTGTTCAGTTGCTAAGTTGCATTCAACTCTGCAACCCCATGGACTGTAGAATCCCAGACTACCCTTTCCTCCATTATCTCCCAGAGTTTGCTCAAATTCACGTTCACTGGATTGATGCTGCTATCTAACCATCTCATCCTCTGTTACCCTCTTCTTTTCCTGCTTTCAATCTTTCCGAGCATCAGGGTCTTTTCCAATAAGTTGGTTCTTTGCATCAAGTGACCAAAGTAATTGGCGCTTCAGCTTCAGTATCAGTCCTTCCAGTGAATATTCAGGGTTGATGTCCTTTAGGATGGACTGGTTTGATCTCTTTGCAGTCTGAGGGACTCTTAAGAGTTTTCTCCAGCACAATTCAAAAGCATTGTAAGTTTTCTAATCATTTTGTTTGCTTGAGCTATTTAAAATTGAGCATTGTGTTAAAATATCTCATTATGGTTGTGGATTTCTTGATTTTTTTTTTTGCCATTATGGTCATTTCTGGTTCATATATTTTGAGACTATCGTCTTAAAAGTCAACAATTTCAGAACATTTTGATCTTTCTGATGGACAATTCTTGGCCTATCTGTAGAGTAAATCTTCCTTTGTTTCCACTGCTTCCTCTGGGAACTAAACCAGTCCAGAGGATTCTGCCATCATTGCCCATGCACATTCCTGCTGTTCTAGGATTAAGATTTAGACTCTACCTCTGAGATGCTTTTGTTAGCTTTTATTGAGATTTGCAGCCACTAATACTCTTTATGATTCCACTCATATACCCCATTGCTTGAGGCCCACAGCTTTAGGGGAGCATTTCCACTTATTTTATGACTCAACTTTTAGCTGTCTCCCTGTTTTGCTAAAATTAGAGGTCAACTTTTAGTTTTTATTCTTCTTGACACTTTGGGATGCAGAAAACACCAGTTTTTGCTGTCATCGTCACACCAGAATTTCAACATAATGAAACCTCAAGTGAATCAGTATCTTTGCCTACCTCCTGAGCATTGCCTTACTCCTTTCATTCTAACCACTCTTTCTTGTATTATATGCTTTTGTCTAGTATTATATTTTGTCTAGTATTTTAGTTTTTATAATCCTCCAAACAAATCATCATTATGTTGGTTTGTGGTCATTGTTCATTTAGACTTCCACAGGTATTTATCAGTCACTCCATTTGCCTTTGCCACTGGCTTCCCATGATTTCTCTCAGAGAAGGAGAGATTTTGGAATTCTTTCAGCAGGGGGCCTGTGAACTGGCCATTATTTCAACCTTTGCTTACCTGATGACGTCTAGTTTGCTTTCACTCTTGAATTTTAGTTTAGCTGAGAACAGAATTCTAAAGGGTCATTTATTTTCCTTCAGCATTTTGAAGTTATTTTTTAATTTGTTTTCTATTATTGCTATTAATAAATTAGCTAGCAGTTTAATTTATGGTTTCCCAAACATTTTTTGACTTTCAGTTCAGTTCAATTCAGTCGCTCAGTCGTGTCCGACTCTTTGCGACCCCATGAATTGCAGCACGCCAGGCCTCCCTGTCCATCACCATCTCCCAGAGTTCACTCAGACTCACGTCCATCGAGNCAAACATTTTTTGACTTTCAGTTCAGTTCAATTCAGTCGCTCAGTCGTGTCCGACTCTTTGCGACCCCATGAATTGCAGCACGCCAGGCCTCCCTGTCCATCACCATCTCCCGGTCCATCGAGTCCGTGTAAGGTTTTTTGACTTTAAAACCTTATAAATAAAACCAATTTTGATTCCACACCTCTAGTGTGTGTGTAATATATAAATACACATAATACATATTAATGTCCTCCTCAGTCATGTCTGATTGATTGTGACCCCAGGGACTGTAGCCTGCCAGGCTCCTCTGCCCACAGCATTTTCCAAGCAAGCATACTGAAATGGGTTGCCATTTCCTCCTCCAGGGGATCTTCCCGACCCAGCGATTGAACTTGTGTTCCCTACATCTCCTGCATTGCAGGCGGATTCTTTTTTAACTGCTGAGCCACTGGAGAAGCCCCATATATTACTGTGTATATTAGTAAGTTTATATATATTAATGTACTAGTATGTACAAAATATAACATATATAAAATACAAACAGACTGTATACATGAAAGAAATAATTTGAACGCTAAATTTGTCTGAATATATAAAAAGCATTTTGCTTTTAGTGAAGTCGCTCAGTCATGTCCAACTCTTGCGACCCCATGGACTGTAGCCTACCAGGCTTCTCCGTCCATGGGATTCTCCAGGCAAGAATACTGAAGTGGGTTACCATTTCTTTCTCCAGGGGATCTTCCCGACCCAGGGATCGAACCTGGGTCTCCCGCATTGGAGGCAGACGCTTTAACCTCTGAGCCACCAGGGAAGCCCACTAAATTAATAGTTATAATTAATAATACTTTAAGTAATTAAGTATGGCTAAATATATGCTTCATTGGTTTTAAATATCTTGATAGACACTTGATTTACCATGCTGTAAAATAAAGCAATAGGAAGATCTGGTTACATGTTTGGCTTATTTTTATACTTAGTTTTAGGGATTATAACAGCTAATAGCAAGAACAAAACATTTAGACCCCTCACAAAGACACGTGGATACAAATGGGGGCAACAGTAGCAGCTCTTACTAAGTCAAAATACTCGTTTTTTTTATCCCCATTTGTCAAATACATAAAAGTTTCATTTAAATTCTGTTATTATATTTCTAAGTTGGTTTTAAATATCCTGATAGACACTTGATTTACCATGCTCTAAAATAAAGCAATAGGAAGATCTGGTTACATGTTTGGCTTATTTTGATACTTAGTTTTAGGAATTATAACAGCTAATAGCAAGAACAAAACATTTAGACCCCTCACAAAGACACGTCGATACAAATGGGGGCAACAGTAGTAGCTCTTACTAAGTCAAAATACTCGTTTTTTATCCCCATTTGTCAAATACATAAAAGTTTCATTTAAATTCTGTTATTATATTTCTAGTTCTCCTGATGTGAATCAATTACTTTTACAAACTATTTGGAACTTGTTGCATTTTTGCACATTTAACATATGTGTTTAACTCACTAAAACTCTTTATCTGTAAGAGCTATAAACAGGTTAGGAACGTCTGTGTCCAAATTTTGGGTTTGTTCTTTTTTCGTAAATGCACAGCTATGAGGTATTTCCCCTACAGAAGTGATATCCTTACATTGTTTTGGTGACAAATGATCACATAATTATAGAAAATGTCTTGACAGTCCTAACAGACTGAACCATTTCTGTTAGTTCTCTGTGTCACTTCAGGGAAAACACTTCCACTCTCCGTAACATTCACTTGTCCTACCAGCTCCTAAGGTACTCGCACACATTCCTAACCCACCCTGCTGCTGCTGCTGCTAAGTCACTTCAGTCTTGTCCGACTCTGTTCGACACCGTAGACAGCAGCCCACCAGGCTCCACCATCCCTGGGATTCTCCAGGCAAGAACACTGGAGTGGGTTGCCATTTCCTTCTCCAATGCAGGAAAGTGAAAGATGAAAGTGAAGTTGCTCAGCCATGTCCGACTCTGTGCGACCCCATGGACTGCAGCCCACCAGGCTCGCCCGTCCCTGGGACTCTCCAGGCAGGAGTGCTGGCGTGGGGCGCCAGTGCCTTCTCCAGCTGTTTCTATATGTAGCATGCCCTATCCTGTTGGCTTCCCTGGTGGCTCAGTTGGTGAAGAATCCGCCTGCAGTTCAGGAGACCTGGGTTAGATCCCTGGGTCGGGAAGATCCCCTGGAGAAGGAAATGGCAACCCACTCCAGTATTCTTGCCTGGAGAATCCCAAGGACGGAGGAGCCTGGCAGGCTACACTCTATGGGGTCACAAGAGTTAGACAAGATGTAGTGGACTAAATCACCGCCAGCATTCTGCCAAATACATAATTTTCTGTTTTATATATAATATAGATTATATGAAAGTGAAAGTGAAGTCACTCAGTCATGTCCGACTCTTTGTGACCCCGTGAACTGTAGACTACCAAGCTCCTCTGTCCATGGGATTCTTCAGGCAAGAGTACTGGAGTGGGTTGCCATTTCCTTCTCCAGGGGATCTTCCCGACCCAGGGATCTAACCCAGGTCTCCTGAACTGCAGGCGGATTCTTCACCAACTGAGCCACCAGGGAAGCCAACAGGATAGGGCATGCTACATATAGAAACAGCTGGAGAAGGCACTGGCGCCCCACGCCAGCACTCCTGCCTGGAGAGTCCCAGGGACGGGCGAGCCTGGTGGGCTGCAGTCCATGGGGTCGCACAGAGTCGGACATGGCTGAGCAACTTCACTTTCATCTTTCACTTTCCTGCATTGGAGAAGGAAATGGCAACCCACTCCAGTGTTCTTGCCTGGAGAATCCCAGGGATGGTGGAGCCTGGTGGGCTGCTGTCTACGGTGTCGAACAGAGTCGGACAAGACTGAAGTGACTTAGCAGCAGCAGCAGCAGGGTGGGTTAGGAATGTGTGCGAGTACCTTAGGAGCTGGTAGGACAAGTGAATGTTACGGAGAGTGGAAGTGTTTTCCCTGAAGTGACACAGAGAACTAACAGAAATGGTTCAGTCTGTTAGGACTGTCAAGACATTTTCTATAATTATGTGATCATTTGTCACCAAAACAATGTAAGGATATCACTTCTGTAGGGGAAATACCTCATAGCTGTGCATTTACGAAAAAAGAACAAACCCAAAATTTGGACACAGACGTTCCTAACCTGTTTATAGCTCTTACAGATAAAGAGTTTTAGTGAGTTAAACACATATGTTAAATGTGCAAAAATGCAACAAGTTCCAAATAGTTTGTAAAAGTAATTGATTCACATCAGGAGAACTAGAAATATAATAACAGAATTTAAATGAAACTTTTATGTATTTGACAAATGGGGATAAAAAACGCGAGTATTTTGACTTAGTAAGAGCTGCTACTGTTGCCCCCATTTGTATCCACGTGTCTTTGTGAGGGGTCTAAATGTTTTGTTCTTGCTATTAGCTGTTATAATTCCTAAAACTAAGTATCAAAATAAGCCAAACATGTAACCAGATCTTCCTATTGCTTTATTTTAGAGCATGGTAAATCAAGTGTCTATCAGGATATTTAAAACCAACGAAGCATATATTTAGCCATACTTAATTACTTAAAGTATTATTAATTATAACTATTAATTTAGTGGGCTTCCCTGGTGGCTCAGAGGTTAAAGCGTCTGCCTCCAATGCGGGAGACCCAGGTTCAATCCCTGGGTTGGGAAGATCCCCTGGAGAAAGAAATGGTAACCCACTTCAGTATTCTTGCCTGGAGAATCCCATGGACGGAGAAGCCTGGTAGGCTACAGTCCATGGGGTCGCAAGAGTTGGACATGACTGAGCGACTTCACTAAAAGCAAAATGCTTTTTATATATTCAGACAAATTTAGCGTTCAAATTATTTCTTTCATGTATACAGTCTGTTTGTATTTTATATATGTTATATTTTGTACATACTAGTACATTAATATATATAAACTTACTAATATACACAGTAATATATGGGGCTTCTCCAGTGGCTCAGCAGTTAAAAAAGAATCCGCCTGCAATGCAGGAGATGTAGGGAACACAAGTTCAATCGCTGGGTCGGGAAGATCCCCTGGAGGAGGAAATGGCAACCCATTTCAGTATGCTTGCATAACTGAAAATCTTTTTTTTTTTCTGGCTGATTTTCTTCTTTATACTTTTCTATTTGAAACACTTTAGGGGGAAATTGTGGAAAGCAAAAGGTCTCTTAGTACACCTGTACTAGTTTCCTAGAAATGTCGTAAGGAAGTACTACAAACTGGAAGGCTTGAGCTTACGCAATAGGAGTCTGTGGTCTCACAGATTCGTGACTAGATGAGATTAAGGTGTGGGTGGGGTTGGCTCCTTCAGAGGTCTGTGAGGAAAGAAGCTTGTCCAGGCCTCTCTCTCTAATGTCGTAAGGAAGTACTACAAACTGGAAGGCTTGAGCTTACGCAATAGGAGTCTGTGGTCTCACAGATTCGTGACTAGATGAGATTAAGGTGTGGGTGGGGTTGGCTCCTTCAGAGGTCTGTGAGGAAAGAAGCTTGTCCAGGCCTCTCTCTCTTGCACTTTTTGCGAAGTATTTGAATATGGTAACCCAATGGGTTCTGTATGCACAGATTCAAACTACCACAGTAAAAAATATTCCGAAAAAAGAATCCAGAAAATTCCAAATAGCAAAACTTGAATTTTCTGCACTTTGGCAATATTTCACATAGCATTTACGTTGTATTTTCAACTATTTACACAAAATTTACATTGCTTTAGGTGTTATAAGTACTTTAGAGGTGATTTAAAGTATACAAGAGGTTTTAAGGTTATATGCAAACTATGACATTTTATGTAAGAGAGATCAAATTGCCAACATCCACTGGATCATCGAAAAAGCAAGAAATTTCCAGAAAATCATCTATTTCTGCTTTATTGACTATGCCAAAGCCTTTGACTGTGTGGATCACAATAAACTGTGGAAAATTCTGAAAGAGATGGGAATACCAGACCACCTGACCTGCCTCTTGAGAAATCTGTATGCAGGTCAGGAAGCAACATTAGAACTGGACATGGAACAACAGACTGGTTTCAGATAGGAAAAGGAGTGCGTCAAGGCTGTATATTGTCACCCAGCTTATTTAACTTCTATGCAGAGTACATCATGAGAAACCCTGGGCTGGAAGAAGCACAAG